>MU390401.1:0-59165 GCA_022578715.1 Nemania sp. FL0916
GGTAATAATAAATCTTAAAAAATTAATTTTTTAAATATATTATACGTATTTTTTTACGTTTAATCGTAATTTCGTTTATTAAAACTTTTTTAAAATTATCGTTATATATTTTTTATATTTTTTTAAAATTTTCGAATAAATAAAAATATTATTAAAATAAACAAATATAAATTTATTTAAAAACTTCCGGAGTATTATTATTATTATACGTTAAAAAGTTGCCGAAATATTACGTAATTTTTAAAATATAACCGTATATTTATATAGTTTATAAATTGTTCGTATAACGGTTTTTTATTTTTTTTTTTTTGTTATTTTAATAATATAATATTTGTTAAATATATCGAATATAATAAACTATCGGGTTTAATTAATATTTTTTTTTATCGTAATAAAAAAAATTAAAAAATATCTGTTTAAAATTATAATTATATTTAATAAACGATAATTTGTTATTATTTATTATATTAGGTTTTTTTTTTTATTTCGGGCTTGTTTTTTATTTTTTATTTTTAGTATTAATAGGACTAAATAACCGTATAATAATTCCGATTCGCGTATAAACTTTCGTTTTAAGTTTTTTTATATATAATTTTATAAAGTTTTAAACTTTTTAAAATTTATATAATAAATTTAATATAACTTAAGTTCGTATTTTTTTTTTAATAAAATTTAATAATTTTAAAATCCGTGTTTAAATAATTTATTTTTTTTAAATGTTTTAAACAAGTTTTTATATTATAAATATTTTATTAATATTTCGATTTTTTCTATTATTTTTTATATTTTATTAATATTTTTAATATTTTAAATTATTATTTTATTTTTTTATCGAATTATTAAATCGTTAATTTTTAATTATTTTATTTTAAAAATAACGTCCTAATTAAAAATATTTATAATATTAAATATAATTTATTTTTTATATTTTTATATTAATATATTAAATAGTTTAATTTTTTTAAATATACGACTATTGTTATAATTTAATTTGTTTTTATCGAATATTATAATTTTATACGATTTAGTTTTATATTTTTAAAATATACGATCTTTTTCGGTAACTCGGGGTAAAATAAAGTCGACTTCGGATCTTAAGTTTACTAATGTCCGATATTTTTTTTTATTATATTTTATTTTAATTTTTATTTATTTTTGTAAATTATATCGTATTTTTTACAAAGTTTTTATATTTTTAATTTTTTATCGTTTTAAAAACGAGAACCGTTTTCGTTTTTTAATTCCGTATTTTATAAAACTATTTTTTAAATTTTTATTTTTATTATCGTATATTTAAAACATTTATTATTTATATATTTATATTATTATTTAATTTAATAGTTGTATTATTATTATATAGTTTTTTTTAATCGTAATAATTTTAATATTGTTCGGGGTATTAATAAAACAAAAGTTTTTTATTTTATAAATAATAATTTAAAATTAAAATACAAGTTATATTTATTAATTTTATTATTATAAATATATTTTTTAATTATAATTAGTTTATTTATAAAAATATATAAATGTTTTTTATAAATACGGGGTATTTTATCGTATAATTAAGTTCTATTATATAAACAGTTATATAATTCGTATTTTTTAACTTTATAGTTTTTTTTAAATTTTAGTTTAAATTATATTTTATATAATTTATAAATAATAAAAATATAATATATATATTTTATATTAACTATTTTTTTATTTTTATTAATATTAAAATAGATTTTATAAACTTTAAATAATATAATATAAAATAGTTTTTCGTTATAATTATATAAATTTTTTTTTTATTTATATTTTTTTAATTAAAAAACTTTTAATTAATATATTTTTTAACTTGTTAATATTATTTATAATAATAAAATTGTTTATAAAATATTTAATATATTTTTTTATATAAAGTCCGGGTTATTTTTTTTTTAGAATTTTTATTATATAGTTTATAATTTTTAAATTAAATATAATAATAATATTTTTAATTAATTTATTTTATTAATTTTTTTAATTTAAAATAATATTTACAAATTTTTCCGTTTAAATCGTTATAATTAAAACATTTTTTTTTATTTAAAATAAAATTGTTTTTTTATATTATTATATATATAATAACCGTATATTTTAATTTTAATTCTAAATTATATTTATAAATCTCGGTATTATTTTAAACGTTTTAAACTTTTTAATCGTTTTTATTATTATTATAGATCTTTATAACTCGGGTTTTTCGGGTTTTTTACGTTTTTTTTTAAAAAACTCTTTTTTATTAATACTAAGTTATTTTTTTTTATAAACTCGGATATTAATATTTATAATGTTTTTTTTTTTTATATTAAAAATATTCCACGTTAAATATATTTTTTAATATTTGTTTTTATACCGTGTTTATTTTTAATAATTTTTTCCCCGGGTTTTTTTACTTTATTTAAATTTTTTAAATTTTATATTTAATTTTTATAATATTTGTTCGTTTTTTGTTTATATATTTATCGAACAATTGTTTATCCGTTATAATTACGTTTTTTACGTATTTACCGAACGTTATTAATCTGTTATTTTAATATATCTCGTTTTATATTTAAATTTTTAATTTATTAAAAAATAAAATAAATAGTACCGCTTCGGGTAGTTTTAAAATAATTATTAATTTTTTAAACTCTATTGTATAAACTACGGCGTTTTTAATTTATTTTAACCGATATAGTAGTTTTTTAACATGTTTTGTTTTTTTTTTATCGCCGAACAGGTTTTTTATATAATTTTCGAATCCGGAATATATTACGAAAATTCTTTTAATCTTTAGTTTTCGTTCGTTTTTTATATTTTTTAAATAATTTTTTAAAATTAGTTTAAACTATTCTAGTATTATTTCTATTAAAAATTACATTATTATTATAATCTTTTTAACATTTATATTAATAATATTAACGTATTAGTTTATATATAAACATATTTAAATAAAAAATAATTTAATATTTATAATTTTGTTATAAATTTTAAAAAATATAAGTTTAAATTTTTTAATGTTTATTATATTTATATTAAATATTCGTATTATTAATAATAATATTTGTTCTAATTATTTATTTATTAATTTAAATAAAAATTTTATATTTTATTATAATAATATTAATTTTTTAATTATTTAAATATTATAGTTTTAAATAAATCTTTTATTAATTTATATATTAAAGTTTATAAAAAGTTTTTGTTTTTTTTTTAATTTTTTTTCGTTTAAATCGTTATTAAAATCGTTATTAAAATTGTTATTATTAAAATTTTTTAAAACTTTTTTAATAAACTTGTTATTTTTTTTTTTTATAATTGTTTATTCCGTTTAAAATTTAATAATTAAATCTAAGTTTATTATTATAATTATATTTTTTAATCGTTTTTATATTAAAGTTGTAATAAACGTATTTATTAATATTTGTTTTTTTACTTGTTATTTTTAAGTTTTTAATTTTATAATTTATAAATAAGTTTTTTAAAACATCCGTTTATTAATTATTTATAACTAAAGTATTTTTTAAATATACTTTTTATAATTTTTTTTTTATAATTTTTTATTATTAAAACTTTTTTATACCGATATCTATTTACTCGTATTAAGTTTTATTAATTAAAAAATTATTAAAATATAACGGACTTTTTATATAATAATATAAAAATACGTATAAAGTTTTAATTTATAAATAATAATAAAAATTTAGTAAATATTTATTAAAAAGTTTTTAAAATATTCTTTATTATTAAATAAAAAGTTAAATAATTTTAAGTTTAAAAAATATATTATTTAATAAAAATTATAAATTAAATTAATAATTAAAAAACAAAAACGAATAACTAGTTATAAAAAAATCGTAATATTATATAAAAATAAAAAACGTTTTTTTCCGTTTACTACGTTTTTAATAATTTTTTAACAATTTTACAAATTTTAGTAATTTTATAGATTCTAAAGATCCAAAGGATCTAAAGGATCCCGGGGATCTATGTTACGTAACTTTTCGGTCCGAGTAAGGACCCGGGTAAATAATAATTAAAATACAGGCGCCTATCCTAGTAAAGCAGGCCTAAAACAGACCCTGGATCGTAACAATAAACTTTATTAATAATAAAATATTTTTAATTTATAATTTTAAAATTTAAAACTTAAATTTAAAAATATATTTTTAATTTATAAATTTTATATAAACGAATTTTAAAAATAAATAAATCTCGGTATTTATAATTTATAAATTTTATTAATATAAGATTTTAAATTCGTAATTTATTATTTTAAGTTTTAATTAATTTAATAATAAATTATAATTTTAAATTTTAAACGTTAATATATTTATTAAATTCGACTTTTTTTATTTAATATTAAATAATAATATTGTTTATTATTAATATTCCGATTTTATTATTTAAAATTAAAACTTTAAATTTTATTTATTAAAAATAATAATATATATAAATATAAAATATTTAAAAATTATATTTTAATATAAACTTTAATATTTATAAATTATAAATTATATATTAATAAACTTTAAAATATAAATTTTTTATATTTATAATAATAAATTTATTATTTATTAAATATTATAAATTTTAAATTTTAAATTTAAATTTAATAAAAAAATTATATATTATTTATTTAAAATTTTATTATTAACGTTTTTTAAATTATAAAAAAAAATTATAATTTATATTAATTATTATAATTTAAAATAAAATTTGTTCGAATATAAAAACTTCGTTTAAATTATTTAATTAACTTTTTTAAAAAAATTTTAATATAATAAATTAAAAGTTATAATAATAATCCGGAAATTAAACGTATTAATTTTAATAATATTTATTAATTCTTTTTTTTTAAATATTAACAAAATAAATATTAAAAATATAAACGATTTATTAATTATAATTAATATTATTAAATAAAATATTTATTAATAACTTATTATATTTATACGTTTAAAAATTAAATATTATAAAAAAACGTTAAAACTTTTAATATAAAAAAATATTTATAACGTTTTATACGAAATTTAAAAACGTTTATATTATTAATTATATTATAAATATTATAATTATAAAAAACAAAGTTATTAAATAATAAAAAAAAATGTTTTAATTTATAAAATATAATTATATCCGCGTTATATAAAAACTTTTTAATTTAATTTCGGATTTAAATAATAATATAAACGTTTAATAATTTTTTTTTTTTATAAACAATATTTTATTTATAATTATAATAATAATAAACCGGTTCGAATAAAATTAAATTATATTTTTACGTATAAAACTAATCCCGGTTAATTAAATTTATTTTATTTTTATATCGATATTTTAACGTATTATATAAAAATTAAATATTAATTTTATTAAATATAAATTTTAATAAGTTTTATATTTTTTTCGTTATAATTTTTTTTTAATAAATATAATCGTTTAATTAAATTATTTATTATATAATTTAATTATAATTAATTAATAATTATAATAAATAAATTATTTAATATTAATTAAAACATTATTAAATTATTTTTTATTTAAATTAATATTTTTTATATAATCTTAATTATTTAAAATAGTTTTAATTATAAATTTATTATTAATTTTTTTATAATTCCGGACGAATTATTATTTATTAATTAATAAATATAATTTAATTAATTATTTATTATTTTAATAATGTTTTATTAAATAATTATTTATTTTTAATTTATTTTATTAATTTTTATTTTATTATTTTTTTATTTTATTAATTTTTTTATTTATTATTATTTATATATTATATTTATTATAATTATAAATTATAAAAATACGTAATATATTATTTTATTAATTAAAATTAATATAATATAATATAATATAATATAATATAATATAATATAATATAATATAATATAATATAATATAATATAATATAATAATAATAAATATAATAATAAATAATATAGTTTTTTTTTAAATTAATTAATAAACAGTTTAAAATTAAAAATAATTTAAAATTAAAAATAATTTAAAAAATAAACAATTCCGGTTAAATAAATAATAAAATAATAATAAAACCGCTCTTTTATAAAACGTTTAAAAACAATAAACAGTTCCGTTATTAAAAAACCGTTAATTTAATTAAAACGTTTTTTAAAACGAACAGTAACAATTCTTTTAACTTTTTTTAAACGTTTTAATTTAGGAGCGGTAAATTTCCCGCAAATTTCCCGCTACTGGCACTCAGCACTCCACGCTAAGGTAGGGTAGGAATGTTAACACACCAATTCGAACGCTAAACTCATCTTCATCCAACGGTCTATCGGCTTAACCTATTGTGGCCTGGGTTCTCTTGACTCAGCCGTTATGTGCTGCAGAACAGCCTCTCTCACGATCTATTCTAGGCAGTCTTTACCTTGTCGCACCATTGTTTATTATGTCTGCTTGCTTGCTTGCTTGCTCCATGCAGTCAGTCAGTGCCTACACTCGAGCGTAACCTCACTGCATACGCCGCTCTCTAGTGTACACAAAGTTAGGCACTACGCATTGTAGTTGTATGATCTGCGCGTTCATCGTTGGTCCTGTGCAGTACTTCCGGTGACTCTCTTTTATTCAATCGCCTTAGAATCTTATTATTCGCCCACTGCCGGTGAGGCGAAAATACGAACTCGACCGGGAAGTGTCGTTATGGACTGACACAGCTCTGCCCAATTGGCTACCAGCATTTCGGTGTATAGGCGAATAGTATGTAAGAGGTAAAAGTTGTCACGCGCGCCTCATTCACTTGTCGTCGTACTAGACTTTGTCACTGGACGAGTGAGAGTTCCGCTTGACGTCTGTCTCAGATCATGCTGGCATGACCTGCCTGTTGGTAGCAGCCGCAACTTGTGGTGGCTACGCCGGGGGTGTCAAATGTGTATGCTTAAATCGCAGGTTTAAGAGTATGACGTGCAGACGAGAGCCGGAGCGCGAGGCTAAAATCCTGTTCAGTCGAAAGGCAATCTGGCAGACAGAGGGGAGAGGGAGGGGCCGCGCTTTTGTGCTCTCAGCTCGTGAGAATAACATCATCGGCTCTTGCTGGGATGGTGGAGAAACTTGGTACTTGTGGCCATGCATGCATGCGCGCCTGTCTGTATCCGTCTACATGTGGAGGGTGTTATTTGGCAGCTACCTTATTTGTAAACACGTACTTGAGTGATCATTGTCCCAAATGTGAGCCCGCCAACAAGGCGAGGGAGGCGACGGCAGTGCCTCTCGATACCATGCAGGGCGCCTCATTGGGGACAATCATCAAGCAAAATGGCTGCTTTTGTTGGTGCCTCTGCAGGGTGAGGTGGCGGAAGGGTTCACCGCCAAGGGTATCAAACAAGCAGCCCGCAGAACGAACACAATAATAATACCTAGGTACTGTAGGGATGGAGGAAAATTTCGGTGACTTCGGCTGCTAAAGGGCATCTCGAGCCAAGCCTCACTGCTAAGGACCATTAGGCGTTGCCGTGCAGCTATTCGTCGTGCGCTCACAGCTATCCTGCCTCTTGCTCAGCTGGGAGACAGACACACACGTCTACGTCTTTCTAGTGTAAATCGCCACCACACGACAACGTATGTGTGTGCGTGAGAGAAAGTGTGTGTGTGATACCTGTGTGACTAACAATGTATGTAACCAACCCAAGTCCCCTGTACACAACGAGGCTTCGAAACCGGGGGCAAGAGGGGGCGGGCTTCAAGGAGTCGGGAGCTGTAGGGTCTTGCGAACCCGGTAACTCAAAACCGACCGGGTGATATGGGGATCTCCCGGGACAGACCTGGGTCCCCTCGCAGCCGTATTGTTTATTACCGTTATGGCCGAAGTTGAGCTTGACTTCCTACTCAGCGCCAAACACTGCTCTGCCAGCTGTCCTTTGTTTGGAAGAATCTAATATTGACAGTTCGGATATGTTGTTTTTGGCAAAAGATAGACGTTGGGAGTCACGGAGGAGCCTCCTAAGTTGCCTGAGTAATGGAATAAACCAGGGCAAGCGGGTAGGACGTCTTGTTATGGCTTCACCTCTACACTGTGGTATGATACCGTATGTACGAAGTACTGGTATCCCGAGTTGGTCTCATTACGTAGAGGGCGCTATTGGGTATCGGTATGAAATAAAACACTTCATGCTCTGAACAGGCCACCGAGTGGGATGTAAGATGTAGGTGATGGTGAGTTTGTTTGAGATGAGCGGTGATGCTGTGACGGTTGATGCATATATGTCTGCATCTTGGTAACTCAAGTTCTTCTGGGTTAGATCGTGAAGCGTGTACGAGATAGGTACTGTACAGTCTGCAGGGCTTCAATATGGCACGGTAGAGCGTCGAAGGGACATCGACGGTACTTGAGAAGACCCCCATGTCGCAGGTCATCTCTATTTCTGCCGGGAAGGCAGCCAATCGTGCTAGGTATTGATGCAGACCACCCTCGCAGCTAATCAGGGGTCTATTATGAGGCAAGGGGCGTCCTTGCGCCCAGATTTCCCTCCTCACAGAGTTCATAACATGGGTGTCTGGTTGGCCAGCTTCGTTGTCCCAAGTCATGCCATGGCCCCAGCCAAGGCGTAAGAACACAATGGCAGAGGCTTTCGTTCTCTTGGACTGTTGTAAGATGGAAGCTGTGCAAAGAAAGGCCCATTTATGATTTGCATCTCTCTACCTAATAATTAGCAGGTTAGAGATGTCAAGGCTGGATATAACCGGGGAACAAGGACGCAGTGAAATCGAGGCCATTCCCACTATTAGGCTGGGGGAGTGACTAGGTACGCTTAGTATTCTGTAGAAGAAGAGCTCGGTACTCCGTAGGTACGGATGATTAGATTAAGTCGTCTGGATTAAGCATTCCCTACATCCACATGGGAGCAAGTTGAAGTAGAAGTAGGTCTATGTATCTACACTAGCGTGTGCTTTGGTACCACCACACACTCCGTACATACGGAGTACATACTTACATACATGTAGATAATCTTCAACTAGCACATAGCTAACCTAGTACGTGGAACACACCTATATGCACATACTGTACTTAGTGCGCACTTACTAATATAGATATGTGTGCTGGACATATGATCTGGGTTTTATATTCATAGCCGTGGGCGAAGATAGGATATTACAGAAGTAGCTGATCAAAACCTCTGTTCATGGAGGCTAAGTTTTTGAACAGATTGCTGACGATCAAACGGTGCCGACATAGTCGAAACTGGGGGATATCCGTCGCCGATGGATGACATGGTACCTAGCAGATTGCGCTGGGATGTTGTTTTTGATCTGGCGGCCGTTTCTGGATCTACTTTTACCCTTTTCGTCCAGCGCGCTCATTATGCTAGGTTAGTGTGTGTATGGACTACAGTACTGTACATACTCCGTACCAACTGTGGATTAAGTACTTGTCATCCACAAGCGTTGATGTGATCGCTCTGTATGTACGGAGCTGCTATGGAAAGCTAACCTGGCGCTATAATATTTGGTGCAGGATAGAACTTAATTAATATCTGTACTTCGTACTTCGTAGTCCAGATCGAGACGAGGATATGGGTGTCCTTCAAGGCAATTACCGTTGACGCCTCAGTCTGAACGTCGTTGCAAATTTGCCATTGGGATGCCTTTCCGTCTCTAGAGTAATTACTTCGTATGTCTAACAGTTCTGGCTGGCTCGTAGGGCTGGCTCAGCTAGGACATCGGACGCCTCACCGTCGCGCGGCCATCTTATGTGTGTCCATGACCGCCCAAGATCAGTAACTGTCTGCAGCTACCTATCTGAGCATCGACCTGCGTACACTGGACGCATGTTCAGAGTTTGATTAGCCTGACTTTGCCTCTGAGTTGTTTAGGTGACCCAGCTCGCTCCAAAATGGTGGATTTCCCCAAGTGAGCAAATCCCGCTTTTGATGGGCGATTCATTTCCCATGCTGTTACTCCGTAGAGTACTCCTTAAAGTTTCGCTCTTCTGCCTTCTCATCCTCATCGGACTTCTTATGCATGCCATGCCAACTGCGTAGCCGTGAAAGGTCGAAGGCTCTGGTTATAGTCTCCGCGCCCGCTGATGCTGGCTCGCAATAGGGGCTGTGCACCTGATATTGAATGATCAGTTGGACAGTCCATTGCGCCAAATCGCCGTCTTCAGGCTACTCAGGTACGACGTGAGCAGCCGTTTCGAACCGCCCAAAATAGTGTGCCGACCTGGCCGCACTAGTGCTAGAGCTACCTGCTTAAGATCAGCATGGAGTTGCTGCTCATACCCACCACCGAACCCCTTCGGTTTCTCTCTTTCTCACGACATGCACATGTCCTGAGTGCGAACATGAAGAGCTTGCGTCACAGCATCTTGTGGCTTCTTCCCGGGCCTAGATAAAAGCACGGCAGCTCTTGATGTCCTTGATGAAGGAATTATCGGATTGAAAAATACAGGCATACAGCCAATTTACCTGCGTGCTGCGTGCAGTTACCAAACAGCGGCTTGGGTAGTATCTGGAGCCTGGAGGTGCATCTGGTGGCACCAACTCGGTAAGGATGCTAGTCGTGAGCGATTCCGACGGGTCTGAAACAGTAAGACCTTGGTCGCCTGTATTTCAATTTTGATTCCGGGCTCCGAATTGATTCTGGGCATATTCAACGTTGAATTTAGCGGGGTGCATGCTTTTTCTTTCAGTTATCCAACCACTACCATCAATGTGGTGCTGCCTATTCGGCTGTTTTATATCGCCAAGCTGTTGCTGCTTATGTTAGAGTTCGTATGCCTGGGTCTGAGTTTGAGCTAGGGCTGGCTGGGGTGTAATAACGTTTGCTGGGGACAAGAATAGCAAAATGCTTCGTCGATTGTAAAATGCGCATGCCTGGGTATAATATCCATATCCGTGTTGTATTCTGTATTTCGCTGGATAAGGATGCTAACATTAAACCTAACTTAGATGTGTGCCTCCTACTCGGGTAGGTGTTGTCGATCTCAGCCCCACCTACTTGTCAGCAAGACTCGTAGTGATGGTGCCCACCATTAGGTAAGTTGTGAAATACATACAATGTAGGTATGGTACCGTACTACGGAGCATGTACATACTTACATACTGGACTGTACTCCGTAGTGTGGGTTGTATTCAATCAACTTGTGGGCATTACCGAAATCCATGAAGACACACCTGAAGCTGGGTAGATAAACTTCCTCCAAACTCTTAAGTACCATAAAAGGAGACAATGGCCACCAAAACTACAATGAGAAACGCAACGCTTCGAACTTATCCCTAAAATGCGGCGAGTTCTGGCATTAAAGATTAGCTGCAATACGGGGTACAAGTTCGAGTATCGCAAGTCCAGCAATGACACAGTGATGCTCGCCCCTTGGCGATTACTGCGACCTGCTGCTGTTGATATCTTTTAATTGCTACTGGAACGGCGGAGGCGTAGCTGCAACGTACGGCTATGCCGACCAACCATCTCGTCAAAGTATATACTCCGTAACGGTATGCCAATAACATTATTGTTACCTAAGTAGGATACCTATGATTTCAGTAATGATGACATTGATAGGCATTGAGGTACGTGTTCTCGTTTATCCTTCACTATTACATGAAGTGCCAACGCACCACTAGGTAGTGATAACGAGGTATGTACTGTACCTACTTAGTTCCTATCGAGCAATTTATTCCACTGCTCATTCTAGCACACCGCGCAGTTGAGGATTGGTGTTTTACGGGCTACTGAAGCATAGGCATCCTGGACAAGCAGGTAGCTACCGGTCTACCTAGGCGCCACCAAACTTATTGGGAACTTGGAATGGAACCTTTATGCAGGTGCCAGAACGCATTGGATACAAGCATCAATTCCGCGTGCTTTCAAGTCGACGAGCTGTCTTTGCCGTGCTTGTCGCTCAACAAAACTTCTAACGTATGCCGACAGAGCTTCCTTTAGGGCGTCCACCATAGCTGAGATCAACAAGCCTGGATGCTTTGAGTAGATTGTGCCTGTCGAGGCGCCTGCTTGACATGACTCTAATCAGGGATCATCCACTTACAATCCCTGAAGAAAACCCAAAATGGCCCACTAACCCACAACCTTCTCATGGGTCAGACAACACTACATGGGTGTACAATGCGTGGAATGGTCCTTTAATACTTGAATACAAACCTGCGCACCTAGAATAATTTGGTGACAGGTATACTAATTGTGTGGCCCTAGCTTACTGAATATATAACTTCAAATTTGATCGTACTCTAGCTATGTTGTTCAGCCATTGAATCGTATAAACTCCCATCACAGCAACACTAATATCTAGAGCTGATGAGCAGGGAGATAGGAATAATAAAATAGATCGTACGGAGTACATGCGGCAGGGAAATAATTGTTTAAAACCAAGTACATTTAGAGTAACTCGATTAACTAAACAAGTACTGACTTTAATTAAGTGAGGTACTTACATAAGTGTTTCTAGAACGAATAAATATCAATCAAGTACACATGTACATATATTATAGGTTTCCATCTTCTATGTAATGGCGCTTTATTTCTATCTGACCACACGAAAGTATTCAATGACTACCTATGTACATATGTGTAATAAAGTGTATATAATATGCTTAAGTAGTTGTGTCCGTTTGATGCGCTCAAGTGTGTTAGTATATCGACCGCCACGTCTTATCCTACCTTAGTGTTACTTAATTGCCTACATGTATGTAGGTCAGTAGATACAGTATGTACTCGGTCGCAGGTAGAGTCAAAGGGTTATTAACATTTCGAGCCGCCCTAACATTTACGGCCGTGCTACACTGGCTATTCATTTACTCAGATCGTTCATTTGATTACAACAGCAACTCGCCAATATCTCACCTCGAACGATCGAACATAGATGTTCATGTTGCTTGTTTTTAAAATAGAAACTCTATTATCCATCTGCAATATATGCATCAGTAACCTAGAGCGTAGCAGAATATATACAGTACTAACCTAGGGAAGTGTCTCATATGTTCCAACTTGAATTTACAGTACGAAATGCCTACTCCGTACGAAGTACACCTTACACATTCATTATAGTGCAGGTACGTGACTAAGGTACCTAGCGAAGGTCCATGTACGAAGTGCACCATAGATGTTTTTTGGATCCACAAGTCTCCACTAATTAGAGCTATGTATCAAAAGTATATCCTTCATATACTGCCTACGCAGGTACTTCGCACCTATCTACACTAAGGTACGAAGTAGTTGCCTGTGATAATAATAGGTAATTCTCTCCCTCCTCTTGCCTTTCCTAATACCTACCATCTCCTTCATCTTTCCACACAAGCTTTACTTGCCTCATCTCTAGTGAACGCCCACTTCGCGTTAGACTGGCTTCAGACGCCGCGGGCCTTTGCTACGAACATACCTACATGTAAGTACTCTTGTCTGTTCCAACCGGACACATCACCAGGGGGCCAGGCTTCTGCTGGTACTCACTCCATACTTCGTCTTGTGCGTCCTGTCTGATCTCCTCTTACGGTCTACAGACTACCTTAAACTGGGCACCTCATCGCAGGGCCGCCCAGTGCTCTGCGCCCATCACCGCCCGAGTCGTTGGTCGCACAATCACACGCGCTAGGTATTGTAGCCTGCGCAACGTGTACGGCATACGCACTAGATACCTAC
Source organism: Nemania sp. FL0916 (assembly GCA_022578715.1). Lineage (NCBI taxonomy): Eukaryota > Fungi > Ascomycota > Sordariomycetes > Xylariales > Xylariaceae > Nemania > Nemania sp. FL0916. Next base: position 13,627 of record MU390401.1, read on the forward strand.
ATATCTAGTGTGGTGCACACAGAGAGACACAGTGCCCTACACGAGGCATCTGGGATCAACTGGCATCCACAGTACGGTAAGTGTACATGAGCCATTCGCTTGAGTTGGGTGGTTTTGGCCAGTCAGCTCCATGTACCTGCCCGCCTGTCAGTGGGCTTGCCAGGGGTCTGGCATAGACAATAGGCAAAGCCCCACATTTTACAATATTGATATCCCACTATTGGGCCACCCATTACCCAGAGACCCAGAGCTCGCACGCAGTGGCCCTGCTTGGCTGAGGGCATTCCTCGTTGTACCTACCTAGCCCACCAGGTCTTGGTTCCCGCTCCCTCTCTCCCGCTACCACTACCGCTTTGTTTCTCTAATACCACCACCACCACCTCTGCTACCACAATATTACCTGCTACCTCTCACATCACACGCCGTCAGCTCTCTCTGACGATTATTCTATTCTCCTTCCCTTCTTCCTCTTCCTCTTCTATCTCCGATATTTTTCCACCCTCCACTCTATCAATCATCCCGTCTGCTAGTAGTTTGATGCCTATCGCTCGTCACACTTCGACTGTAAAGACTCCACCTCTGTTTTCTTCGCCTGCCCTCACTTCGAACCGCCCATTTCCGCCCAGCTTCGGCTCGCGCTGACGTTGTGCTCAGGTTAGCTCGTGTCTTCGAACCCCCGTTTTGCCTTGACGGAGCCAGAACCCTTCATCTCGAAATCTCAACGACACATCATTCCCGATCCGGACCCGTGGAGACATCTCGTCACACGCTTCTTCCACCACAATCAACTGTTCTCTGCCGTTGGGGGGAGAGCGCCAGACCTCGTTTCTACTTAGTTAGTTGATGAGCGCCTAGACTGCGAGTCCATCCACTTCTTCTCGTTATCGAGAGCCTCCTCATTCGTCGGCTCACCACTTGTGCCATGATGGTATGCTCGAGTACCTGAGATGACCATCAATCGTTGGTGCGCCGGTTCTGATATCAGATCTCTAGTGAATGACTCTGCTTTACCCAAGAGAAAGCTGAGCCAGGACTTGTTAGGTGCCTTCGGCTTCTGCGGGAGCGGGCTAGCCAGCCACCCCTGGACTGGTTTTTGAGTGTTTTGAAGAACACTTATACCCAAAATCTACGAACCCGCTCTCTACAACTACACAGCCGATCCCAACTCCCGCTATATGGCCCAGGTCGGATATAGCTAGGTTATCCGACAACCCGTCTGCGGCGCCTCTCTAACGGGCGATCGTTTGGGCCCCTATCTCAAAATTTGGCGTTCACTAGGAGTACAATACGCTTGATCATACTTTAGCGCTTCTGAGATGATGGCCGCCAATATGGCACAGATTGGCGGCGGCCAAGGCCGCATCCCTCCACTAGGGAACCAACAAGTGTCGCAATTTCTCTACTCTCAAATAATGACACAGTCTGTGGCCACCACTGGCTGGCACAGTTCTGTATCTCCTAATATGCGAGTTGGTCATGTCATGAACATGTGAGTCACAAGAGTCTACTGCACAAGAATTTCATCGCACATCAACTCTGGTATGAAATGGCGCTTACGTCTTCTAGTATCACGAACGCATTCCTGGCCGTTCCGGCCGCCGATCCCAACCAAGTAATTGGTATGGGGCTTACATATGAACGAGATGCCTATACCTCATCACCGGACAAGGTAAATAATAGTGATGATGCGCACCATACTGTATTCTTATAGGCGCTGACCTGCTCTAGACCACATATGAGTCGCGAATCCTGTCGCGCGTCAATGAGCTGTTCAAGAAGCGGCAAGCTAATGAGCAAAATATACAGAATACTTTGACTCACGCAGCCGCTCAGAATCAAGCACAGATGATGATGAACCGGAACATGCAGATGGGAGGCATGGGCCAATCTTTGCAACAAGGTTTTCAATCTCTACAGCAGATGCAGTCTTCACCTATCAATCAACAAGGTCAATCTAATTTTGGCGTGAACAACCCTAGTTCTCTACACATGAACACCGCTCAACAAATGATGCCAATGACCCAAATGCCCCCTCAGATGGCCATGCAGCCTGGGTCCGCAAGTCTGTCGCACAAGGACCAAGCCAAGGCCCAACAAATCGCTCTCATGAGGTACAACACTGCAAATGAGCAAAACAGAGCCCGGATCCGGACCATGATGGAACAGAAATTCGGCCTACACATGGTAGCTCGTCTAGAGCAAGAGGGTGTAGACCCCGTTCTTTGGTTTTTTCAGACCCAAAGCGCAAACCATGTTGCACAAAGCACATCAAAGGGACAGGTTGGAATGAACCAAAATGGAAGGCCAATGCAACCCCATCAGCAACGACCAATGAACCAGGCAGCTCAACAGCTCCCAACTGGGCCAAATGGAGAATTTGATCCTTTCCCAAATGTAGAACGGATCATGAGCCAGCAAAAAGCGGGTTTGATTGCTCAAGAAGCCGGCCAGATGGTGGTTCCCGCGAGCACTGTTGCAGGTCGCAATGCTACACCACAACCTCTAGGGTCCCTGCCTGGTCCTAATCAAGGAGGAGGTCAGCCTTCCCTGCAGCATCAGCTTCCGCAGCAATTCGGTCATCAGCCTGCTCAACAGCTGGAGATGGATCAGAGAGCGGCAGAGACACAGAATCAGGTCCGAGCTCATTCTCAGGCAAAACAGATGCAGGGCCAGCCTGGTGGTCTGAGCCGCCCAGGAGGCACCTCACAAAGCCCCGCGATGAATACATTGAATGCTCCGGTGCGTCGGTCTCCTATGGACGTTGGTCAGCCCGAAGGTCATCCACAATTGGGCCAAGGTAATATGCCGTTTGGGCAGCAAATGATGAACCCTCGATTTAACCAAGCCAGCCAGCGGCCTCCAATGATGGCCAATGGGAATATGAAAAACCAAATGTTACATAGCATACTTGAACAGATGCCGAGTGACACGCGGCAAAGCATCATGAGCTTACCTCCGGATAAGATACCCGAAATGATCATGAAATGGAACGCCACCAGATCCGGCCGTCATCAGCCAGAGATGGGCCAACTAGGACCCGCAAGCCAAATACCACAAGCTATGAACCAATTCAATACAGGGAACAACCCCAACCAGAATCCAAATCTCAACATGTCGATGGATCAGCAAGCGCAACACATGGCTCAAATGCATAAGCTACGCAATGCCAATATGAATCCAACCGCGAATCGGCAAGCTATAATGGATAATATGCCCGTACCTCCTAAGATTATAGATCATCTGCGACAATCAACACAACACCAGGGTACGTTTCCAGAGATAAAAAAATGGGGGCAGCTTAAACAATGGATGAATCAGAAGAATTTAAACGCACAAACGATACAAGGCCTTCTCAGTGTTCAGTCCAACCAATTTCGAACCATGGAGAACGGTTTGGGGTTGGCCGCTGCGAACTCCCAGCTTCCCCAATCTAATCTGCCACAGCAAGGCCTTCATCCTAATGGTCAGGCAATGTCCAAATTGCCTTTCGCGCCAAACGTGGGTGTTCCCAATCCGAACCTGGTAGTTACTCCGCACGAGTTCCAAACCGCCAAGAATCATGAGAAGTTCCGTGGTTTGCCAGACGAGCGGATTCGACAGTTGTTAATGCAAATGAAAATACACCAAATGAAGACTCGTGCAATGGGCCAAGCGTCCGGCTCCCCAGCTCAAGCAACACAGATTACACAGCCGAACCATAACACAATCGTACCTCCACCGCCTGCACAGTCGGCAAACGGGATCACCGCACCACAAAGACTGCAGAATGCGGCACCCGAGACCAGTACGGCCAGCCTGGCGGTACAAGGACGGAATGTCAAAGGATCTCAACCCCGACCGACGCCAGTGCCTGCTGCGTCTACGGCAAAGAGCGGTACTAAAAGATCTATGCCAGACGATACCGTTGAAATGGCCAACGCTTCGAATAAACCCAACCAACGGCCGCAACCTCAGCCAGGCGCGTCTGTCGGGCCGCCTCAGATCCCTCACTTGAGTCCAGAACAACTTGCTTCTATGCCTCCGGACCAGAGATTGAAGTATGACAATTTGGTGAAGAGCCGACAATTGGCACAATCCAGTGGGCTGTCTGAGGAGAAAATGATTCGTCTCAAGACCATCGGGCAGGAGCAGCATCAGGCAGCAGCGAGAGAGCAATTGCCCGACATAACTATGACCCCGGAGCAATATCGCGAAACTGCTCAGAAAATACAAGCTATGTGCGGAGACATGAGCAATTTTAGTAAACATCTAGCGCGGTGGTATAGGTTGACCAGTGACGATACGCGGGCTGCGTCGTTCTTCAAATTAGTAAGTTTCTGATGTGATAGCCATTTCGAGCCTGAAACTAACATGCATAGCGAATGCGTTTGGTTAAACAATATACCGATGGGGAAAAGATGACGGTACTGAGAGACAAGTTTTCGATCACATCAGCAGATCTGGACCAAATCAGGAGTCTGCTTGAGAGTATGGGCAAAGAGATAGCGGCTCAAGCTCCGCTTGGCATGAAGAAGAATCTGAGCCAACAAAATCCATCAGAGCCAGCAGTGCCACAAGGAGCATCTGCACGGCCTACTGCCCCAACAGCTCAGACCGTACCACTTAACGCCGCAAACCTCGAGAAACAGACGCAGGCGCTCAGCAGAATACGCCAAAGGAGTACCAGCAAAGTGGGACAGGCACCAGCCGCGCCTACTACCGCACAGCCTCCTTTTCCGTTTGGAGCACAATCGCCTGATGGTCGGCCGACTTATATTGGAGGGCCTGCCGTAACTCAGGAGAACCTTCAGCTCCCTGCTCGCAAAAAGGTCAAGACCGAAGCAAGAACTGGGCCAGGACCTAGCCAGACTGGGATGAATACCAACGCGTCGCCGCAAGGACAAAAACTCTCGTCTCCGGAGATGAACAAACGACAGGCACCGCCTGAAGTAAAGCAAGCGGCCTCTCATCCGAAATACCCATGCACTGAGCAGTATTGCGAATCTCAAACCACAGGGTTTCCCACCGAGGAGCTACTGCATAGGCACATGGAAGAGGAGCATATAAAGCCTGCAGAAAACCCCTTGAAATTCTGGGCCGATTCCTCTGCCGAAGCGTTCGGCTTGGACACAAACGGTAAGATTAAACAACCACAAAGTTCAGGAAGCAATGCCCAATCGCCCGTAGACACATCCAAGCATACGCCGGCAGCAATTATTAAATCAGAGCCGATGAACCCGCGAGAAGCTCCGATGAAGAGGCAAGGCAGCTTGACAGGCCCAAGGCCGAACGAGCTGCGCAAGACCATCGCGGGCAAACTGGGAACTCCGAAACTTGATCTTCCAGCAAAATCAGACGGTGCGACTCCGGCCGTGGTAACCGCTAGTGCAATCACTTCACAGGCAGCCAATAACGAGCATATGGGAAATACAATTGATCCGCAGGAGTTGCTGTCTGGGCTAACTGGCCTCGATATGGGCGGTGGCGGCGCGATCCTCGATATGAACGTTTATCGAGGAGCAATGGAACCTAATGACACGCCGGAATCTATCAAGGATAGCGCATCTTCAGAACCAAACAGCGACGTGTCTGATGGTGTTGCACTCAATGTCACCCTAGATATGGGGTTAGAGATGGGCTTAGACACGTGGGATCCTTTTGGGCCTGGTCACGGAGCTGCTACCTTGGACTTGGGAAATGCCGACAATCCGTCAGGCTTGTCATATCCAAGCTTCTCCTGGGACGATATTAACCCAGATTTCGATAAACCATTTGTCTTGGACACGTCCCTCTTTTCGCTGGACACGTCATGATGATCAACCGACTGATGTATATTGTATATACATGGTTATGTCTTTCATAAGTATAGGAATGGGTAGGTAGGATTTCCGAGAACATGGGATTTGACCATTTTAATTTACGAGGCAATGACGTCGGCGGAGAGCGAAATAGCGAAACGACGGAGGGATTACTTAACTTTATGGAGGTGGATGGTGCCGTTTGGCGTTACGGAGGACATGGATTCGAGTGGAAAACACCAAGTCGGACACTCTTGCAACAATAGACTTTGCGAGGGTCTTTCGGAGAATCGGGTGGGCAACTCTCTCCTATAACTATCCCTGGCGAGATGAAGGGCGCAGCGGAGTGTATAGGGATTTGGATGGTCGGGGATGAGCGCGTATAGATAATGGCCTCGAACATCATTTTCAGCGATACCCATGGAAGACTAGAAAGACATCAATTCCTGAGCTTTCGGTCTTTGAACAATTCAACTGCATATTAGTAGCATCATACAGATTAAGCAGATCGTTCTTCAATATGTGTCCGTACAGCACGTACTTGTCTGTTGCCACTAAAGGCTGGCCTGGGGATGTTTTGTACATACCTTGCTGGCTCAGAGGGTGATCTTCAGGGTCCTCCTGCACGCGATTGTGGCGCTAAGGTCTGCCGAAGCCGCTGAGCAAGGGTTCAACTTATGGGATCAAACTGCGGTGTACATTTACGGAAGAAAGAGGCTTTTCAGGGAAAAACAAAACGAAACAAGTATACTTGTAGTATTTCACCGATTGTGGCACTCATTATAAGCAACTTAAATGTACCAGGAATATCGATGAGGCAGAAGCTTACAAAAGATGATCCAGGTTCGACCGACTATCGAAGTCTTGAATCGGCGTGGGGACCCATCCCCACGTGTTAGCTAGGCCATGCAGGTGATGCAGCGCGTTTTCGCCCCGGCGAGCGGGGTGTGCACGCCCCTTAGCCTACCTGAGTCGTTACCTACCTACGAAGTACATAGGTCATATGAACCTGGTTAACAGATACAGAGTCTACTTTGCTGTTAGGGCGCAGTGCGGGCATAGATAGAGGCTTACACAAACTTGCACGAGATTCTATGATTGATTCATAAGTTGATAGTGTTGTTGTGTTATACATAGATTTCTGGGTTTTGTCGCGTCTTGAGATCTACACAGCTACCCACCTAATCCTAGCGTGATACCTAATATGTACAGTACTTGCTACGCCGTTAGACTAGTGTTACTCAAGTACACACCTCTACTTCGTATTATAACCGCGCTTTAATCCTCCCCAGCTGAAAAAACAGATCGATCTGCGGTAACTATCGATCGCCTCAAGCATGCAATCATGCAATGCTTACAATATTACGACAAAGTACCTTGCGCATAATACATCATGATATGTATGCATACATGCACGCAGGCTCGGAAGCACCGACATCAATACGTGATTTCGATCTATATATATCTTACTAATACGAACATTATTCGCAGAATCGTTGTTTGTGGATGGCGAGATGTAGTAAGCTTGGCAGGTAGAATACTAGGCACGCGCGGCTTTACAGCCACACTTGGTGGTGGCCGCGGGTTGTGGTCACAGTTGCGGTTTGGAAGATTGTTCACGCCTTTTTGCCCGCGGTAACCAGGACAATACACAATACATACTGGACTGGGTTTGTATAGCTGTTTTCAAAATTATCTCGCAATTGGATTTATAATCTATCAACAAAAGCACGTCAATATCTACTGCATTAATCCTGTATGCATCATGGTTTAAACGCTGCTGGGCGAGGCTGAGAGCCCGCCCGAGACAAGTTCGTTGATTGAACAACGTGCACCGGGGTCGGAGTTGGGCCATGTGAATGGTGTAATTCGTAGTGGGAAGGGACGCGCCTCAGATGCCCGGTTTCAAATTGATTATGCCTAGCATTAGAGCAAACGGGCAATCCACCTGGAGTACGTAATCGTTATTTCGAAACAAGATTAGGAAAATCCCTACTCCGTGGGCAAGTTTTTATTGTTGTTGCTACCGTGCGCTGGGGAGCATGGCGTAAAGGGAAATAAATCAATAAATAAATACAGTGTGGACATGCGGGCAGGCACTCGGCCACTGTGCACCACGACGCGGGACGCAGAAACGCGCTATAACCCAGCCAGCACTTGCCAGGGTCAATAGATACATAACCTACGAGATACCCATTCCCGACCTTCATACTCTTCATACTCTGTGTATAATACTCTCTATTTCTTTTTACGAACGCGTGTTCGTTCTTCTGCTCTGTACAGTGGGAACGTTTTTCCTCTAGAGAATTCTCTCTGTTCATCATCTCCCAAAGCATCCATCTGCAAGCCTCCGAACAGGATTCTCAGATCGTACTGGTATAGTTGTGCGGGATCGAGGGCGCTTTTTCTTAACAGCGGGGAGGCATCATTGGCACCGAGATTTGTCTATACTGGGCTTCGTCGACACTATGAATGCGGCATTGCCAAACAAGCGACGCGCACTGGCGCCAGTAGACGCGAATACCAGATCGGCACTGGCGGCCCCGCGTTCGTCGCCTTCCAAGCCGAGCCTGGTGAAGTCGAAGATGTCTCTAGAAACGGGTCCTGCAGACCCAAGCACAAAAAGGCCCATAGAGCAAGAAAATGACCGAAACACGTCGGACTCCGCGAAAAAGCCGCGGCTGAGCAGCACAGAAACCGCGCCAGTCTCCCCACAGAACGAGAGGCCTCTTCAACAGGTTAGGGCTTTGGTTCAATGCTTGAATACTGGAGATTCTTGGGCTGATATGGAATACGACAGAAAGTTGACAATTTATTGAGACCGCGATCTCTTTCGCCTGAGGATTCGTCTATGTTCGATAACTTGGTGATCGACAGCTCACAAGTCACTACTATTTCAGAACCTGACACTGAAACCGCAACCGCTGCTGCGTCTCCTGCTGCTTCCACTGGTATTCCAACTGTTGCCGAAAAACGACCGCGTCCAAGAAGTATGACACGCGAGCAAGCTCGACGGGTTAGTAGGGTCTTCGTCTTGGTGCTATAGGTAGCACGTGCCGTGTCTTCAAATTGTACTGATGCTTGCTATATGTATAGACGACAGAAATACTACGGCTCAGACTAGGGCTCGCAAAGTATAAAGTCAAGACGAATCAGGCCGACGTACCGCTCGAAAGGTTACAAGCCCGGCCTATAGCTGGCAATCTCGCCAAATCGGCCTCATCGACTGTCTTGCTACCACAGTTACCAGCTCCATCGCCACGGAGTACAATGGCTGCATCACAGGGAGGTGAGCAAAGGTTAAGCTCGCCACCAACAATCGAAATGTCAACCGCCCGAATGGCCTTGGCAATGGCCTTATCACCTAGGAGCGGAGAGACTACCCGCTCTGCTTCGCGGACAAGCATAGACGAAACACCCACAAGACGGCAAGAAGGAGAGCATATACGACCGTCCACGAGCACCAATACGCCAGAGAAAGCGCTCACTGACCGGGATGCCGAATTTTCAGATAACGAGCTTGGCGGCGCGGCAGAGGGACTGTTGAGTCTGTCACAGAGCTCACCAGCTTCTATGTTAAAATGAAGCCCAGGCCAAACCCAGCAGACGAAGGCTTGTTTTATAATGTATTATCGATGTATAGTGATGGGATTGGGCGGCTGGTTTCATGCATTTGCTGACTGGAAGAAACTTGAGCATATATTCGGCGTTAACGAGCTTGTCAACATGGCTCGGCTTTATCTGTCACATATCCAGGGGTTTAGGTTTTTGGTCTGGCTTACCTTGCCGCCATGCGAATGCGAACGAGTCGGAATGGTTAAAGACTCGCGATATGTCTCCAACATATCCTGGAATAAATAAAGCAATGAATCAAATCGGATTGAGCTGATCGTCTTCTGCACAAGAGAGCATGTGATATGTTTGAACCTGGACATTATTGGTTGCACTTAAGCCGAAGTATTGCTAGATGGAAGGGCATAGGCGTATCATCCATCGGGTTCAGCTCGCTTCTAACTTTAGCTGTCGAAGAGAGTAGTTGAGCCTCGAGTACATGGTAGCCAGGGCAGACAAGAGAAGAAGACAGAGAGGCAGGTACACCAGTGACATGCATAACAATAAGAAGAATACTGGCTATCACGACCGACACTGACTGCCTACTTAGTATCTAGGTAGTGCCCACCATGACACATACTGTGCATTCACCAGCTTGCTATCTACGTTCTTCAGGAAGGTGCTCCTGATGTCCGTTGTACACACCTGTGGCAAACCAAATGCAAGAGGAGTCATCAGTCCGACGCGCTTGCTATAGCATTCAACATGTGTACTGTATCTGCTCATTACACATATATTCTCCTAGGACGAGAACCGTTCTCTCTCCGAAACAAGTACACATCTTTCTCTTCCTCTACCAACACCAGAGCGAACACCGTTTCTATTGTCACCGAAGCCAGCCATATTACCTGGTTGATCGCACGACTCTATGCCCTCGGACTAGTCTACTGATACGCAGTAGGGCTATCCTTTCGAGTTCACTCATTCCTAGTTGTCGGAGGGTTCAGACTTCCAAAGCTCACTCTACCTATCAACACGGGCCGACACCGTGTCTTTGGCTACCATAGGACGAGAGTTCATCTCCTCAGATTAATGCGACTGTTTATCCCGTACGAACTTTGCTCCTGTTATCCACCAACCAGTCGTCTAACCATCGTTACAAGGTGTACTTCAGAACATAACAAAAGCAACGTCGATAATACGCAACAATGCCTTCAGACCGGTCAGTTAGATGCCAGCGGCCAGTTAGATTCCAGTACTGCTGCGGTTGCACCGAGAGCGTTATCTTCGACACCCCATCTGTAAAAAATGACGGTATCCAAACGCCTGACCCAAGCCCCTGTCGTCGTTTTCGATCTTCATGCGGAGACCCATACCTTGATCAGCTACCGCCGCCACTGGCACCAAGCTGGCGAGTAGGCTGGAAGGGGACAGTACCCATTTTGTCTCCCCCCAAAACACCAGAGAAGCCCGTCAAAGAACCACAGAAGCAGAACGGCAACAAGGCGGAGGTGGTACAGCTCGAGGAAGCGTGCCACGGCTGCTCGCAAGGCAATATCCGGTCTCAGCCTGCAAGTGAGGGATCAGACGACGGTACTGCGTCTTCAGCTACGATGAGAGAAGAAGAGGAAGCGAGTGTGAAATGCACGGCGGATACTCGCGTTCTGAGAGAGCTGTCGGTGAATGTGCAACCGCGATCTAACGGTGTGGCCTAAGCTGTTGGTAAAAGGGGTTCACTCGTGTTAGCAGGTGCAGTCATCTACTACATCTCCTGCTGCTATACGGCTTCACATCTGTAATATTCGGCTGGCCTCCCATTTGTTCCGGCATCGTATCCCCTTGGCCATAGATGTTGCGGTCTAGGTCGAAATACAAAATGTAACTAGCGATGTCTCATTCTCAATTCATCTCCAACACGATTACATAATTTCCTCTCCCAAATACATTATCTCGTTTGACATACTATAAATTGGTATCAAATACTGGCGACCTATTAAGTAAATGATATATACTAAGACATATGGATCATACAAACTTGAACTCTATTGTCTTATCGACAACCCGTCCTATCTCATTTACCACATCCCTATTACCAAAGCGACTATGAAGCCCATTGCGGCGCCGACAAGGCCCCCATTCATCGTAGAGTTGAAGACAGAGAGATGGCCGGCCCCAGCGATAAGAGGCGTATTAGTATTAGAGCCGGCTACCGGGCTTACGCTCGTGCCTCTAACAGTGCCGTTTCCAGATGTGCTCACGCTCATGCTCTGGATCGGTTTAACAAGGGCAGCCGGTGTAGCGAAGTTACTAGGGTTAATACTGTGGCTTGTTACAATTGTGATAGTCGTGGTCGAAGTAGTGATTGAAGTAGTGGTGGACGTGGTCTGCTGCTGTGGCGGCGCAACGAATGTTTTTACGATGGGCGTGGGCAGTGCGGTGAGTATTATTACAACCACTTCGTCGGTCTGCGCTGTTGGCTTAGAGGATACGATAGGGATAGATGCCGAGACTGAACCTGAGGTGGTAGTACTTGTGGCTGTGGTAGTGGCTGTAGCAGGGCAGAACATCGTTGTCCGAGTCACGATGACCGTGGATTGGTATGTTGCTGGACAGTTTATCACGCCCGGAACGCCGCAGCGGGTCAGGGTGTGCGTGTATGTGGATGTATATGTTGGCTTGGCTGAGGGGCTTGGAACGGGATATGTGCCCGCGGCTATTTGGCTGTAGCTGTAGCCCGCCGTCGCAGCGGTTGAAGAGGAGTTATGGAAAGCACTTGGCATCGTAGAGCTGGCTTTTGAAGTGCTCACGCTGAGAGTCATACTTGGAGATCGTACGATAGTTGAATATGTTGCAGGAGTACTTGTAGCTGCGGCGGATGAAGTGATACTAGCAATCCCTGTTTCTTCCGGGGAAGACGAGGAGAAAGCTGGTGTGCTCACTTCCGCCTCTTTCGTTGGATCGGGCAGTGCTGGCGTCGTCATGGGTGCTTCAACCCAGCAACTGGATATCGTCGGAGCCGTGAGAAGTGTTGTCGAGACAGTAGGGACAGGGCCAAGGGTGCTGTAATCGACAACGACCTAGATTGTTCGGCATTTCTATTAGATCTCCTATTTTCACTCCCACACACACACAATATATGCTCAAGGGTAAGTCAGAAGATAGGGTAAAATAAATAAGACCCCACTTACATCGAGATGCGCATAAGCGCCGACGTTGAGATCCCACCATATCTCCGTCTCGAGGTCGCAAGTCGGGGTCTTCTCGACGACGGCCACGAACTCGATGATATTAGCGTAGATTCCAACGACTGCCCCGGCGCCGATGCCGAAGACCGGGAGACTGGCTTCCGCGCCGGCTTGCACGCGGAGACGCAGGTCGGCTTTGAATGTTGCCTTGCCCGATACGACTGTCACAGGGAGGGACCGGCTGTTCAAGCCGTCGCTGTTTTCGCAGTGATTTACAAGTTAGCTTCGGCTTTGAGTAGTCAGGAGTAATTCAACGATCGCAGGATTTCTTCCTCCTTTCTCCCCTTCTCCCCCATTTACCGTATCATCTCGTCTACACAACACCAACAACAAGGGCTATTTACTGTACACTCACAATTTCGAATCATCAACATCGCCCTCGAACAAATCCACCTCCAGGAACGCATCGTCAGGGACGGCGACCTCAAAGCCAGCGGTGAGGTCGATGGCCTCGCTGAGGCTGAATACGAGATCAACGAAGAAAACGACGCCGACGTCAAGCCCCGTGATGCCAATGCCGATGGGCGAGTTCGAAGCGAACAAGTTGATCGAGAAAGTCTGTGTTGCGTCGACTTCCACGCCGAGGAACGCGTGCGCGGACACCCCTGAGAACCCTACGCGCAGTGACGGGTCCAGGAAGCCCGTCAGCTTGGCTGTCACTGTGCCGTGCGTGTAGCACTCTAGACACGTCACTGAGATTTTCGCATGTTCTGAACCGCTGGAATCAGTGTTATTCCACGCGCTGTATGAGACGGATTAGCTGGTTTGGACTATCGAGAAGTTATCGTCAGGGGAGATGGATGACAGTGATTCTACCAAGGAAATCTGGGTTTCTTACTCGCCGAACAACACTTCGTTATTCCACGACCTTTCCAACGAAAAGTCGGCTGACACGCGCTTTTCGACGTCCTGGCTCCGCGCGAGCTTGATGCCTTCGTATACGAGAAGCTCTGTCTCCGGCGAGTTTATAGGCGAGAGCTCGACCATGGGCGTCGGGGTGGCGTAGCATGATTGCGCTACTACGAGCAGAGAGAAAATAATATCGCCGAATTTCATTGTGACTGTTTGCTGCTTCGACTTCTTCAAATGACTGTATACGGCCCTTGTTATTGGCCTTGGAGTTTTAATATTTATTGAATTAAAGAGCGAAGATAATCGTGAGCTGCTGTCTTAACTGATTTTAACGAATTGAAGGATATTGGACAAGCTTATTAGCTATTAGCTAGTTGGCTTCCGTCTCAGATCGACGGATAAATAAACGACTGTATTAATGAGCGAACGACTGTATTAGTGAGCGAACGACTGTATTAATGAACGAACGACTGTATATGGCTTGGATAAGAGAGCGAAAGTAGGAGCCTCGGGGCGAGAAACTATTGCCAAATGCCAAAAGCGTGAAGCTTTTCTGTGAAACCAGCAGACAGGAGGTTATACATACATACACTTACTCTCAAATATCTACGTATGCAAGGATGTGATGCAACGATCTTCTATCAACGACATGCATGCACCCTACTGAAGATTCCCAGCATAGGGGTCGTTCATCTGATCTCATTTCGCCTCGATCTAAGGACTTACACCGTTCGTAGGAGTTATCGCTTAGTACCACCGCAACATCGTCCGATATGTATATCAAGACGTTAGCAAACACATTTAAACCTGCATATGTACACCCATAGCGGCACGTGCCAAGCACTTGTGCGCAATTCTCGCTGCCCGGCACCGTGTACTTGGAGGTGACAAACTCGCAAACAAACCAGTACATTGGCAGTGTCAATACCCAGCCAGCCAGTCAGCCAATCGCCTGTATTTCCAGATGCAGCAGCCGGGGAGCAGATCACCATCGTCAACATTAATATCTCCAACGGTATTGATACTAACATCAGACGAACCATATCAATTCCTCATCCGAACACATTGATGGGCCGGAATCCGAGACCCCTGAAACCCACCCACCATCGGCAATGCCGCTGTGCGGTTCTGTACCTGCATTATACCTGCATTGAATTGAACTGACTTCGCTAGCCCAGCCTATCGCAGGCTCCTTCAACCCACCCACTCATCCATACCTACCTACATACATATGTAGATCGACCATGCACCTACAAATTTCTGTTCGAATAAGAAAGAAGGGAGGGGCCAGGGGTTAGAAAGCCGTTCGTCGGATTGCGAACATACATAATAGACTCAAAGCGAGCTCCTAAATGTTCTCGACATGGGGGCACGCGACCAATCAAGCGCGCTGTGCGGTTTGTGTGCCGCGCCCTCCTTGCTAATCTGTATTATGTGCCTATTTATGTACCACGTAGTTATGCTTAACTTAAAGATTGATTGGTGCTACTGTAATACAGTCATACTGGACTATACCGAAGATTTTTTTCAATGACCTCTTCTTCGAAACCTCTATTTGGTCTCTGAGAAGTCTAATATCTCTTCGCTTTCGACTATTATATCTATAGACTACACCACCTTTTACGCTGGTCAAAAAGCCTCTCGGGGGCTAAATCTCCTAGATATCAATTATACATAACCTTTCATAGATCGATCGCAAGAGAGTCATTAGTGCGTAATTATGCTCTCTCTCTCCTCATAACGTGGTCTAGCTGCTGCCGAAATTCATCTTCAGCGTAATGGTCGGCTGGCCGGCATTGCCGCTGTCCCGGTCTGCGGCGCTGTCTTGGCGTCCGGAGCGCAGCACTTCCTCCATGAAGGTCTTTTGCCCTTCGCTCATTGCTGCCACAACGCCCTTGAAGACCGGTTGATCCACCGACGCTAGCTCAAGTAATCTCATGCCGGTCTCCTTGTAGACTTCGGATCCTTCACTGGCGGCCCGAGACAGGAGAGTAGGAATTACGATGGACGTAGCAATTGGTGCGTGATCCTTGCTGACCACAGATACGTATTGCGTTAACGTATGCGCCACGAGTTTCCTCGCATTCTCGGGATCTTCAGGATCTGTATTAGACACAAAGGCGACAAGACGTGGCAGGAGGTACCGAGCGATCGATTGATCCGCAAGGGTCGGCGAGCTCTGCAACATCAGAGACCTAATACAGTTCGCGGCAATTTTTGCTGTCTGATAGTAGTGGTTAGCGATACTGCCGCTCGGAATTTCGACTAGAAAACTTACCATGCGATCATTTAGACAATCTAAAACTTCGTCTAAGAATTTCACAACAACGCGATCGGTAGCCGCCAGCCGATTATTGCCGCCTGTAAAGAGAATAGTAATTGTGAGAAGACAATTCTTGACGCACTGTAGCGACTGTGGCGCTTCGCGTTTCTGTGCGTTCAAATAGATCGACAGGAATCGACGGAGGCAGCCTTGCACCTGTGTATCGGTGGGGGATTTCCCGTCTCCAACGCCACGCGAATTAGCCATACTAGTGACAAAACGCTTAAACATTGGTAGAGCCTGAGGGACAATGATCTCCTGACACGAGGGAGTTGCCAATATCGTCGCGAAAATGTGAATGATGCATGCATGCAAGTCTGTTTTGATGATGGCGGGAAACACCTCAGCGGCATCCACTATGGCGCTCAGTCCTGTCCTTACGAGTAGAACTGATTCCTCTGTTAGTTGATGGCGGACCGGCTGATTAGACTCGGTCAAATTTGGAAGCAATCCAGAAAGGACTAGAACAATAATCCTGGTCAATTCAAACAATTGCTCGATATCCTCACTCAAATCCCCTTCTTCAGGTTGACCCTGTTTTCTTGCCGACGGGTGAGCAACACATAGCGCTCGTGCGATCTCGACAATAACACTTTGGACATCCAGCCCCTCCGTTAGGACAAGGCGGTCCAATAAGTCCATTGTCTCAGAGAAAATTGCTTCCCTATATATGGCATGACCCGAGACGCTAGGATGAAGGATCTTTTTAAGAGCCTGAAGAATCTCGAGAGTTTGTTCTTGAGTGGCTAGGGAGTCAGCCTGGCCTGGCCTGGTTGCAAGCGCCTCAAATGCAATACCAAACAGCACGAAAAAGAAGGCAACCGGTTCATCGCGATAGTTGATATCGGCACCTTTGGCATGGCCATTGGGTGCAGGACCATCTGTCTCTTTGCCGTCTAGAGCATCGAAGACAAATTCGCTGTCCTGCTCAATCAGACTGGCGATGGCATCAACAAGCCTTAACCAGGAGTCCTGGTAGAATCTGAGTAGAGTTTCCCGATTGAGAGCAGAATAAATGGATTCCAAACTGCCTGACATAGATGGTGGCCCAAGTGTCATCGATATGTCTGGCTCGAATCGCAAACGAGCAAACTCTCGAAGAGAAGCTAGCCATAATGGCGTCAGAGTATTAATATGAGGCTTTAAGACCTCAAGGAGGTACTTCTGTTCCAGACTGGCAACCTGAAGGTCTGCCCATGCCGAGAAGACGGACATTTTGACCATTACTTGAGCATTGGAGCTCAATCCTTTGAGGTCGCCAATTCCCGCATTTTCGGCATCTGTTGAAAAGTTTTCGAGCCCAGTTACAAGTGTTTTCAAGATACGTCCCATTCGATCAACATCTGTCACGATACCCGTCGAGATGAATGCCGCACACACGTTGACGGCCTCAGCCGCGAGCTCTGGGGACGAGTCGGCTGCAAATGCGGGTGTCAACGCAGAGCTTATTTGCGCTTGGTACTGCTCCAGTAACATGGCCTCTTCGAAGTCTGGATCTGGCGTCTTGCCAAACATCTTCAGAACCGCACCAATGATCTTCAGACCCCAAATCCGTAGTTCTAGCACGCTCGAGGTAGAAGCAGAAAATGCCATGCGAATGACATCTGCGATATGGCTTTGAAGTGCTGGTTGTGCAGGAGATTCTCCGTTTGTCGCGATGTCCTTCCCGATTAGGACGAAAATATCACTGAGACAACTCATGGCGAAAGTCCTCACTTGCCAGCGCAAGGGCTCCATCTCGGAATTACCAGAGGGCTCCTTCTCGTCCTTGGAGGCACCGGAAGCTGCTGCGAAACCGGCAACTTCTTCATCCTGAAGATCGATGCCAGCGCCGGGTTTGGCTGCAGCCTTCTGCGGCAAAGGTTCGGCAACTTTGGGCCGGGTCATTTTAAGCACACTCTGGCAGCGTGCTAGCCAGGTACCAGTGTCTTTAAGAGAGGTTTGACGCAGCCAATTTCGGATCAGAGTCCGGATACCGTCATGGTCGGGCACAATATCTAGTACAAGCCAGAGTTGGTCCTCTAGGCCTGGGTCTGCTGCAAGGAGGACGTCGTAAGAATCCCGTTTCATGAGGTTATACAAGCCGTCGACTGCCACATCGCGGAGATCAGCGAACTCAGAATTGAGATATTTCTGTAGCAACTTGACATAATCTGCAAAAACCATATGACCCGGGGCGTATAGAGAAAGATGCTCAAGACATCCAAGGCAGGTTCTTTGAGTGGGTATATCATCCTCACTTTGGAATTGACCTATCAAGGTGAGAATAAGCTCTCGGGACTTTGTAGAATCCTGTAGATCTGGGCCCACCACATTGATCAAAGAATCGACACAACGTGCAATAGCCGTTCCAGTGGACAGTTCCATTTCAAGGCTCATAGATATGGGTGAAGCTACCTCCGTATGGTATGACTCCGAGAGGTATAATTGGGCTAGCATTCCAAGGGTGCTAGACACGTAAGGCCCGAACCCTAGGCCGGCTGCGTCTGCAGTCTGACCTAAAGCCTCTAAGGCCCAGAAATGGACCGTCGGATGTGGATCGTTGCAAAGAGACATTAATATCCCTGTGATGGTCTTTAGGTGATACCCGGCTCCCATGCCTCCTACTTTGGCCTGGATACAGGCTAATGCCATTGAGCAACCAGCACGTGCACTTGGTTCCCTATTACCCACAATCATGTCGACGAGATATTTCACCTCGTGATTAGTAAACCCGTTACCAGAGGCATTGCACAGCCTGGCAATAGCATCATACCCAATACTTCGAACATACTGGTCGGGGTCCACAACGAATTCCCTAATCATCTCCTGGAGTAGTTTCTCAACGGCTTGATTGGTAACATCACCTGAAGAGGATTGCGTTTCCTTAACTGCCACCTTCAATGTTGATAATAAAGCGCTAGCGATGTTAACTGTCATAGCTGCCTTCCTTCCGGGATCGCGCTGTAAGGAACCCGCTGATGTATACGTAGCTATTTGCTCCAGAACGCTCTCCTGAACCTTAGCCGGTGTCAACGGAAACACAAAGGCGAACAATCGAATTGACATGTTGACAACCTCGGTAGCTGGGGGATCTGGATGCTCCGTAGAGGAATGTAGGTCATTAATATAGAGCGCTGCGGCGTCGTATTCAAGGGATGGGCAGATGGGTGATAAAAGGAGGTTGTCGATGATACGATCTGGATCCGTCTCGTCTGGCACTATCTCATCGGGAGACTCATCCTTTTCCCCAGGAAGTTTCTTCGACTTGAACCCACGTATCAATCCAGTGACGCCAAACCCAGAATTATCGCCAACCTCCCAAACAGTCTCAAAAGTACCAGCCGCATTAGCGATCGACGCGCTTAGAGAGTTGCCACCGTAGTTCTCCGGATCAGCAAAAAGAGATATAGCAAAAGTGAGGAGATTCGATTGCAATAGAGCCTCGCTGCCACCCGGTGGACTTTGGTTAACAAGTTTTACATAACACTGAAGAACACGTCTCTGAGCCATCATGTCCAAGTCTTGTAATTGTAGAGCTGGTGTTAATCTTTGCGAAATATCATCGGTCGTTTTTTTGGAGGGAAGAAGTTTGAGGAAGGCCATGGTCCCCTGCAACATTGTTGCTATACGTTTGGAAACATCAACAGTTAGTAGACGACTGTTGAATTGAAGAAACGAGAGAATGCAGCCCAAGGCACATTCTTTGACGTGGGTTAGAAATGATACTTCGAGAATGCTACGGTGTGCGAAGTTATCCTTTGCGAGAGGTTTCGGAAGAGCATTTTTCCATAGTACAAGGAGCTGAGAGAGATGAATCTTCACGAAATTCGGACCAAGAGACATCAAACCGCCTAGCAATATCCATGCAACCTGAACCTGGGTACTGGACACACGTAGCTCGGATTGGCCGCTCGATTTGAGTAAATTAGTAGCCATGGCGTAGACGCGATTATTGATATCCAAGGATCCATGCAATGGACGCGCGGGACTAGCACTTAGAGCGGCTGCAAGCCCGTGGGCAAACCCAACACATCTCCTAGGTGAATTTCGTCCACCAGTGAGCAAAGAAAGCTCCCTGGTAAGGCTGTTCATGCAGACGGATAGACAAGGAAGAAGCTGTTGAGGGCACGCAAGGACCAGGGTCTTCATACAATGCGAGGCATACACTTGTACGGTATAGCTGGGATGCTGCAAAATCTGTAAAAGGCCATCACGGCAGTTTTCTGCAAAACTGTTGCTAGCAGAACCCAGTGAGTCTATAAGTGAATCCACAGCACCCAAGGATGCAATGAGCGTGTACTTGCTTGGCTCAGGCCGCTCTTTGATGACTTCGGGATAATTCTTGAAGATCTCGTTGACGATAGACTTTGCGACCGCCATTTGACCAGACTCTCCAAGAATTCTGGAGCCGATTACGTCCTGGAGTATAGTGTCTACGATACGACGAGAAATAAGGAGCCTATACCGGTTGTTCGCTATGTTTTGACTGCCCAGAATATCGATGGTCAGGTGTTCGAGAATTCTCGTATAATTCGTTTCCACAAATTTCTCTCCCAGTCGCTTGACGACTCGGCCATAACACACGCCAATGGCTGCTCTTGCCCTGTTGGTGGTAGACATGCGATTGTACTGGGTGGATAGTGTCTTTAGAATATCATATAATGAAAGCACGAGGTCTTGGCTTTTCTTCCCACCGCCAGGGGCTGGGCTTTCAGGCCTTGATGGAATGTCGTCATCCTCGTCCAATCCACCAGCGGGGGCCGTGGAAGCTCTTTTAAATGTACCGGTCCTCTTGATTTTCTTCGACTTGAGCATCCCACCGGCGCTGGCCCCTTGTTCGGAATGGTTCTTTACCATAGCTTCGGCCAAACAGTCAGCTGCCGCATGGCGAACTTGAGACGAAATCGAATCGATTGTCTTGAAGATGGTTGTTTTCAAACTATCAAAGTCACCCGAGTTGTCAAAATATGGAGTATTCCTGACGAGAGACTTTAAGCATCGGCAAGCCGAGACGATGGTAAGCGACCCTTTGTCGCCAGTAGCCGCATTACGCGCTTGCTTCCAGACATCTCGCGCCGTGCTCTCTTCGATACTGCCCTGGATTGCGCCAGCAATCTTGCCAAGGGCGGTAAACGTCGCAGCACGCAACCCAGCATGGGTCTGGGAGGATTTGATCAGTTTGATCAGGCCACCGCAAGCGAGAATATGTAAATTGATGACGCTGTCGCCGGCAGCGGTATAGACATCACCTAAACAAGTCACGGCAGCATGTCTCAAGCGGACGTCGGCATCGGTCTTGGACTTGCTACTCGATACGATGGCAGATAGCTCGTTAACGGTTTCGTAGAGTAGTTTCCTATCGCCCTTGCCTAGCACATGCGCCAGAATCTTGCCTAAGTTGTTCCTTATCACGCGACCAGGCGATGGTGTCTGCAGATTGATGATTTGGAAGACCTCTTTTTTGAGATAGAACTGCTGGGCGGTGCAGTCGTCGGGGGCCAGGGCGAGTACATGCTTCGTCAGGGTGGCGACGAACTTCAAGAGATACAGGTCCTGTTGCTCGGCCGGCAGTGACTGCAGCGTGGCCAGCTCGAGCTCTGGGTTCGTGGAGGGCGCCCGAGGGGGAGCTGGCGACGGCGCAGAAGCGGGAGCTGGTGCCGGTGCTGCTGGAACGGCGCCTTGCGAAGGCCGGGGTGAATTCGGGGACGACATTGGTGTCGCGAACGCTTGAAGAAGCGCTTAGAACAGCATCAGCCTGGTCGCATGTGCATCGTCTACAGTCGTTGGGTCGGCGGCCGAATGCTGAATGCCAGCCGCTGTCTGGGTGTCTTGTATGGAGGAGTTTGTGACAGAACGTGAGGTACGGAATAGACATTCAAATTCACATAGCGTGCACCCCTGAAAGGGCGACAGCTGCTGATGAGCTGCTGTCCAATCAGCGCTCTGTGCCCATGTCGTTCTTGCAACTTGGACCGGGGAGCAATCCACCATTATTCAAGACTTGCCCGAAATGGCTTAGACTGGAAGAATGCCGAGAGTAACCTTAGATCTCGAGTAAGAAAAGCTAAGGAAAGTGGGATTCAGCTACCGACTCTTAAGCTCTTCGAACGCCAGCTTGGTCTATCTACCAGGCCAAGGACCGTTCTACTACCTGCGCCTGGTCATGCCTCTTCTCTCCTCCATATCGTCGCTGCCTACACGAGCACTCCTCTCTCATTCGACACGATCTACACTATGCGCCCAATGCCAGCGTTCCTTCGTCGCAAGCGCGGTCGTCTCCAGTGGCCACAACAAGTGGTCCAAGATCAAACATGAGAAAGCCGCCGCTGACAAGAAGAAAACTGCGATACGGAACACCTTTTCGAAGCAATTGACCATGTACTCCAGGAGTACGACACCTTCTCTCCTCAATTCCGGGATGGATGCTGACTTGATACTCTGTCTCTAGTGTACGGCGCAGACCTGAGTCTGAACTCCCAGCTCGCATCCGTGGTATCAGCTGCTAAGAAAGGTATCCTGCACACCAAAATACCCACCCAGCATACTACGCATCCTCGAACCTCGATAATACCCATTCCGCTCCCTATCGATTACCGACACACAAAGATGGTAGAAGCGCTAACAGTCTAACGGGAATGGGATTCGTTTGAACTGAACAGCGGGCATGCCTAAAGCCAACATCGACGTAGCCATCGCGCGGGGGCAGGGCAAGTCGGAGACGGGCGCGGGGCTCGAGACCGCCACGCTCGAGGTCATGCTGGCGCCCGCCGTCGCCATGGTCATCGACATCGAGACCGACAACAAGCAGCGCGCGCTGAAAGACCTGCGCCCTATCATCAAGAAGTGCGGCGGCAACGTCACGCCCACCGCCTTCCTGTTCGCACGCCGCGGCCGCGTTGTCCTGCGCCGAGGAGCCGCCGATGGCGACGGCAACGCCAACGCCAAGGCACTCGATTTCGACGAGGTCATGATGCAGGCCCTGGAGGTCGGCGCCGAGGACGTCGAGAAAGAGGATGTCGAGCAAGATGAAGAGGAACAAGATGATAGCGGAAATGTTGTGGTCTGGACCCAGCCGAGTGCAATGCATCAGGTCGCGCAGGACCTCGCCAAGACGCTGGGTTTGGAAATTCTAAGCTCGGATATCATTTGGTCGTGCACCTCCGACAAGGTCAAGATCGACGACGATGAGGCCGCCAGCGTGCTAGTGAAGCTTCTCAATAGTGTCCAGGAATATCCAGATGTGCAGGCCATATACATCAACGCAGAGCGGGGTGATGTCTCCGAGGAAGCCTGGAGTGCTGTCGAAGAGGCGCTCGAGTCATGAAAAGAGATATAAACAGCATTTGCTGCCATGGCATTTGCGAAATATTGTACACCATGTACACCATATAGATGCTATAGACCCTATAGACTCGATCGACCATATATCGAATATAGATCAAATCCCTGCTTCAAAAATTTCGGATCGTACTTTACAGCTTAGTTCTAGAAGTCCAAGTCCATCTTTTCCGGCCAATAATGGGACTCCATAGCTCATTTTTGATTTGTAGATTTTGCCATCATGATCCTGATGCTTGCCGTCCCCTAAACGCCTAATTCCGAACTTTCAATGTTCATACAATTCCGGTATTCGAACGTCGTGGCGCCGGTATCTTCGTTTTCGTCCTCGTTTCATCCTCGTTCGGAGCGGGCGCGTTGGCTTGCGGACTCATATGTGGTATTCCACCCACAAGCGCCCCATCATTCATCCCACCACCTCATCCCACTCATTTCGCTCATCTCCTCCAAACCTCCTTCCTCCTCTTCACTCTCACTCTCCCCTTTCACTGCCCATCATCCCTCCTCGTCACCCCAGCACCACCATCCTCCTTCGCCTGCGCCGCGGCCTTCGCCTCGTTCTCGAGCCTCCTATCGCGCACATACAGCCTGCGGGCGCGCAGGCGCTGGAGCTCGGCGTTGATCTCGTCGCGCTCCGTGGGCACGCGGTTGGCCTGCTCGGGGCGCGGCCAGAACGCCGGCACCGCGAAGCGCTCGTCCAGGTTCGTCCCGAAGTAGAACATGATGCCGATCGGGAACATCACGTACATGCCGAACTATAGTCCCCCAACCTCACCCGAGGCGGGGATAGTGTTAGTAGATAGATTATATAATGCTTGGCGGGTCGAGGCGGTCGTGTACGGAGTATTAGGTGCTTTGGGGTAACTGAAGAGACAGAGGAAAGGGAGGATTACCTTAAACACCTCGAGATTGAGCCCGCCCATCGTGACTGTCTACCATCCAGCTATTCAAGTAGAGCAGCACAGCACCGCCCTTTCAGGCTTTCACCTCACTTCGGTTCGGTTGGCGGGGCTGTGAAATTGGTTCGTTCGAGACAGCAGCAGGAGTCTCTAGACAGCTTGTGCCGCGGAAATTCAACCGGATGGGGGACCCGACGACCGCGTATTTATTACACAGGTGTGAGTCAATGGAGGTTGGGGGCGGAGATAGGAACAGAGCTTCAATTGAGAGATGTCGGTCTATGCATTATGCGATTTTCCTCCATTGGAGACAAGGATGACGGGGTGGGAGCTTGCTGGTCCAATCAGCTTGCTGGGATGTCATAGTTGGGGAAAGTCTTCTACGTAAATGTGGGGTGCTAGCTACGAGCTGTTCGATGCACAATGCTCTTACGGAGTACTATGAGCAGCTCATACACACATACCGGTATCACATATCACATATTAGGCTTTGTAGTATGCATTTTCGCTTTGGATATTTTGTATTTTTTATTTCAGTTTTATCCATTTAATCAACCTCTCCCACAGCTTTTCGTCACGCGCCAAGCCGCCAGGCCCCGTCTTCCAATAACCCTCTTCAGGGTATTCCAGACGCCATCCTCGCCCCAGTCCAGATCGTCCAAGTTGAGGTGCTTCTTATACCGCCAGACCTCCCTGAACCGCAGACCATCCAGGCCTTTATTCTCTAAATACGGATCCAACCACGTCGTCGAGAGCGGCGCGATCAGGTACGTGCCATTCTTTTCTTTGAGGTATTCGCGGTTCCGCCGATCCGCCGGCGTGTCGCATGTGGCTATTCGCTCTAGTTGTTCTAGGAGGGTTTCGCCAGGTATACCGGCTACGTCCTCGGTATGCAAGACCTCGTTCTTGCCGTTCAATAGCCAGATGGGTGGCATGTATGTTTTCCACCAGACCGCCTCTGTCGCGTCCGGCTGCTTGCTCAGGAAAACTTGGGCAGGTATTATCCCGCCCTGGTGATATACTCCCATTAGAAGTCCTAATATCGCATTGAACGCAACCCAGGCGCCTACCCATGTCTTCAGGTACGTGCCATTTCTTGGCAGCTTCACTGATGACAGTAGTAGCGGTATGGTTGGTAGTAAAAAGCGAGCCTCCTGATGCTGGAACGCAGAAAGTACTAGTACTCCAGATATGGCGGAGTAAAAGCGCAAAGACATATGTGGCCTCGTAAAAAGAAGGCCAATCGCCGGCCCTATCAAGAGAGGTAGGTTGACAAGCGAATGCTGGTACCATGGATGGATGCCATGCTGAGCTAAATTGGAAGGCGAGATGTTGTATCGCAAATTGTTCCACGGCGTAATCACAGGGTTGCGATAGAGGTCGGACCAGGAAATGGAATACGGTGTGTAAAACGAAGTGTCGAGTGAGATGGCAAGGAGAATCGTAAACAACGCTGAAGTCGTCATAGCGACAAGTGACAAAGGTCTAGAGTAAAGCCAACTCGATTAGATACGCGTCTTGTCAGGAAACAAAGGCCACGGGTGCTTACTTATTTAGAAAATGGGGTATCAAGCGAAGTGCGGGAATTAGCAAAAAGGCAGGAAATGTAATTCTATTGAAAAAGCCGAAGACAGTAACACCGCCGAGCACAGTCGATGCCAGTAGGGAAGTAGATTGCTGCGAAGAGAGATGTATTAGCATCGGTTACATGAACCAGTGGGCGGTCAGGCCGAGGGCGAGAGTACGCACAGAGGTCTCCAGGATGCGCTCAATCAAAACCAAGCTCCATAAGACCACGAGCGTTTCGATCGAGTTGGAGAAGGTGTGTGTTTGGAAGGTCCAGGTCACATAAGACGATGCGACAAGCAAGACGGCGACCTGGCGATGGCGGCGCGACGGCACGAGCTCGTGGATGGCCCAGTCTTCCAGCACGAAGCTGATGATGAACATCAGAATGCGCAGCGTCCAAAAGACGGCGATCGGAGGGATCTCGCCATCGTTACCGTTACCGATCCACAACCATCGCAAGAGGAGCATGGGCAGCCCGTAGACTGGCCATAGCGGGAAGACGCTTCGGATCGGGTGGTCGCTCGTGAATTCCCATGTCAGTCGGACTGGGTATTTGAAGATTTGGCCTGTGAACAGCGCGCGCAAGGTTGCGTTAGTCAAAGTCGGGTCTATGTGTCGCGATGTTGCGGCGTGGTGCGATGAGATCGCGACAACTCCTATTGCGACGAGAAACTTAGCACAGGGCCATACGTACCAGCGATCACCTCTGGGCCTTGGAAGTTCTCATCGGGATGCAGGTAGCTCGAGGATAGGGCGAACCACAGTCGCACCAATACCAAGAGCAAGTATGTGCGCCGCCACATGGTTGCTCAAAGCGCATGTGTCCGCATGTGTGCCGGCGCGATTTGGAGCTGGAGCGATGCGCAACGGGGTATTACTTCAGCTTCGCGGTCGCGCGCGCGCGCCGAAGTAAGATGACGACAGGGGTGTCAGTTAAGGGGACACTCGACGGGACGAACTGTGGGACTCTTCGTAGTCGGCAGAGTATGGTAGCTATCGGCAGTTGTCACTTTCGCGGTTTTCGTTGCATAGTGCAAAGGAGGCGCACAAACCAAAAAAAGTTGGCGCAACCAAGTGAGCGACAGTGAAGAGGACAGAAAAGAAATACAAGGCTCCTGACAAATGCTAGTCTCAAGCCGTGTTGACAGGCTGTATTGACAGATTCGTAGGGAGGACTTAATATCAGGAGAGATGGGGCGAGTACGTGAGTAATATGGCTGAGGTACTGTACCTAAGTACCTAAGCTGTGTAAACCCACTTCAATAGCAACGAATAGGAATTAGCGTGTTCGCTGCTTTTGCTCAAGCTGAACTTACCTGTGATTAGTCAGGTAACGGATGAGCTCCACTAACCTACCTTATCTTATCTGTCTGTACACGAACGGCCTAATAGGGCCATGTAGACAGTATTCTACCGCTCAGAATTCTGTAACTCTCTATTAAGTCAGTACTCAGCTCTGTAAAATGTTATCCAAGAATGTCCGTTTTTGCTTGCGTGAAAGCAGACCTTTAAAAGCGGCGGCATGCCTCAAGTAAAATTGGCAACGAATCACCTAGCGTAGATGTGACCATGTGCCGGGGGTGCCCTGTGCTGTTATGACCCGTGTCAATTTCACCTGTCATTTGCCCTTTTTAATTGGATCGAAGGGACTCAAGCTTAACATGCAGGTCATTAAGCTTTGCGCTAGCCAAATCCCGTACGTTCGCTGCACGGCAGATTAGGTAGTGCCTGCGGATCAATATACTGCTTGATCTAAACTAGGTCCTAAGATTCGATAGATGTTACAACTCTTCGTATTATTGATCCTATAAAGACAGACTAAGAATAGGAGGTCGAGTCAAGCAATAATGACTGGCAATTACAGACGACCAGAAGAAGCGAGTGGCAATACCTAGTCTAACGTATCTCTAGTGCCTCGTCTTGTAAATGAGAATAAGACAAACTGTTGAGTGGGTTAGTCGTTCAATTTCCCCAAGGCAAACGGTTGCAAACAGGTGCAATTTGTGTCACGGTATTCGGAAATATGACGACACTGAGTGCAGAACCGGACCATCGGTAGAATGTGAAACTTCTACAGCAGGTCTGACCAGCCGACCGGTTTTCCTTGGAATGGTAGCAACATTTTATTAGTGTCAACGTGAGACATTCCAAGTACCTATTTCGGAAACCCGAATCAAACACCTATACGGTTGTAGTGGGATTCGAGAGTGCTAACATACATACAACCGAGTTAGGTATGTGACCAGAATTCTTGCAGCACAAGCCAACGTGCACGCGTTTTCGAACTCGATTCGGGACATGCATGCTCGTTTGCTAAGGTAGAGGACGCAGACAGTACCCACCACAACTCCTCATGGGATGGGCTGTATGCGACCGATTGCGCTCACCTAACCTACCATACACGTACAAACCTCTAATGTGTTTCGAGTGCGCGCGAGATTGCGGTGAGAAAGCAGGCCGCTTGGGGCAACAGGCAACATAAAAAACGAGAGGAGAATAGAGAAACAATAATTTGAAATCTTGCATATTGGAAACGTAGGCCATTTCATTTTCAAATTTCTATTTATGTATATATCTTCTAATTATACACCAACAGTTTTAAAGCTTATAATGTAGGTGCAGGGCGATATCCTCACCCCTATCTAAAACTATTAGCCCACCATCACCTCCGTCCCAACCAATACAGCAACCCCCCAAGACCCATATTAACAACAAGATGCTGTCCCAAACTCCAAGCTATGCTGTAGAGATATTTCGGCGAGAAGACGCTCCAGATGAACAAGTGAGTCCGCAGCGCCGTGCAAGCCGCCATCACGGAGCCCAAGCTAGCGGCTACGTAGAACGTCAGGAAAGACGCGTGCTGTACGAATGTGTTCCCGTTCCTCTGGCCAGGGCTGGGATTTTCCTCGCTTGATAGCAATAACAAGTTTGCTGCTGACGTCCACCACACAGGACCGGCCCAGTTGCTGATGAACGTGAGCACTCCCACGGCGACTACGTTGAAGTCGCTAACGCCGTTGTAGGCGCTGGATAGATCAATCCCGGTGAAAGCGTTAGAACCTCCCATTGCGAAGAAGGAGGTGAACTGCAGGAGCAAGGAGGATACAGTCACTTCAACGGGATCGAGGCCAAGTCCACTCAGGAGGGTGTGTATCCCATAAAATAGGGTAAATAACGGTATGTTGGTCGCTCTGGATTGGGTGAGCGCCAGAATCGTAAATAAATTGTGCAGTGCATGCAAAGCTGTCATATTGTCAGTATTAAATAGAACTTCGAACGGCTTTGCGAAGACTTACCCTGTAGCCTAGATGACTTGGCTGATCGTGATAGTAAATATAGCGGATATATAGCCACAAGCCCGATGCCAAGAAATACAGTGCGAGCTTGGGTTACAAGAGAAGGCCCATCAAATAAATCGGCGAAATACTTCGCAACCCCAACCACAAGTTCCGGAGCATCGTGCTTCGTGAATGTGAGCTTAAAGGATATAGCTGATGTTACCATACCAACAACGACCGACCCTGAGATTATAGTGGGAATTCCGTGAAGATTGTTCAGGAGCTGTTGAGTAAATAAGAAATATGTGGCCGATACCAGAGCCCATAGGAGTGTTGGGTAAGGTGACAAAAATGTGGTAACGATATCAGGTTCGCCAGCAAACTTCTGACCAGTCTGATTCCAACTGCGCGTCAACCTTATCATCCCAAGTCCAAGAAGCACTGTCGTGTAGAAATGACGGGCCGGCTTCGGTGCTCTGTTATCACGTTAGACCCGATGTATTATATACAAACGCGCTCGAGGAGTTTACCTTTTGACCACAAGATAAAATAGCCACATAGTTGTAGACCAATACCAAAAGTGTTGCTCTTCTTCAACATAGCTGCTAGCAAACATCATTACGCCGTAAAGTACACTGATTAGAATGGAAGGTCCAAAATTGCGGACGGTCATTCTGGTTGACATGACGGTAGCCACTCCAGCTGCAGATATGGTAGCTGCCGCTGTAAGTCCACCCATGACCAGCTTGTCCATATCATAATTGCTAGCCATGCCGCTCATTAGTCTTTGTGCTTTCTCAAGCCACTTTGCAACATTTTGTTAGCGAAGATGTCCCATATTAATGAAGAAGAAAAGCAGATTGACACTAACCTTCGATATATCTAAGACCCAGTCTTGATGAGAAGAGGCGGCGTTTATGCCCTGTTCGGCAACCTCCCTAAGTTTATGCCACTCGCAAACTAATTCTAGGGGCCAGGAATCCTGGTGAAGACAATCCTGCTCACTCAACACGGTATCAGGTGAGACGCCTAATGTAGCAACGACAATGGCGAGAATCTGTCTAGCGTTACGCATAAGTATCTGTAGCTGGTCGCGATCTATTGAGAAGGGTTAGCCAAGTGACAACTACCATTGTATTGCTAACCTACAATTCGGCCAGAGGGGCAAGAAATCTACGATGAAAGACCCCAAACTGTTCTTCGGTACCGGAAATCCGAGTAGAGCAGCTAGAGTGGGTGCTAAATCGGATTGCTCAACAGTGCGATAGTATTGGAAATCTTCGGCAAATTTGGGTGGAGTCTTGGTTTCGCCGGAGACAGACTTCAGCTTTGGAGACACGAAAACTAACGCGGCTGAGGTTTCCCCAGGTGAGGAAGCTCCGTGGTTCCCGGCATCATTCATACCATGATCTCCGCACAGGACGAGCAGGGAGGACCGCAAGTGCTCATTCGCATTCATCGCTTCGTATATCTGACGGACTATGCTGTCCATCTCGCGCTGTTTCGGGATCATATTAGGGCCGCGCGGACCCGTCTTGTGGCCAATATGATCAAGTCCAAGATAATGGAGCACCATAGTATTCCAATCGTCATTCCGCAATTCATCGGCAATATGTCTCGTCACATTATTGTCGACCTCGGTGAAGTCCGAGACGAAAAAGCTCGTAGTGCCATCTGCTCTGTCGAAAGTAGCAGGGAAGAGCTTCAGCCAGGTGTCGTCACCATACATGAGCAGTTTCCCGGTGTTCTTGGCTCTCATCTGGGCGAGCCACGTATCCTGCGACGCCAGTGTCGAGGATGTGTCGGCTTCGTCAAAGCTCAATATTGCGTCGAGGAACGAGGGTGTTGTGCCAGTCGTCATGGCCTTGATCCGTGGCATAGTAATCGTGGGCGATGTAGCGTGCGCCGTGAAGGGGATGGCGACGCCATTACTGATTAAGCTGGGGCTATGTCAGGATATGAAGTGGGCAAGAATCTCTAATTTCGGGGGACTAACTTTCGAGTATATTCGAATCCGGAGCCTTCAAGGTACACGAAGTCACTGGGCAACGATAACGGGTCAACTTTAGCGCCTTATTACAACTAATTCTACACGACGGGGGTTGCGCCGGCTGGGATATCTACCTGCGCAAGGCATCAACGACCATGAAAATGAGCTTGTCGAACGGCGCGTCAGGAGGCGCTCCATATTCAATCAGATCGTCATGATGGGCGAGACCAGGCAAGAATGGTTTGTAAGGAAAAAAGCCTGTCGCAAAGATCAAGATGGCCACAGGTAGGAGCAAATTGGCTGCGACAAGGAAGATCGTCGGAATAGGGGAGACATGGTGACGGTGCATGTCCAATAACAGATATATAGTGTTTGATTCGGTCTACCATGAGAAAGGAACGGGGTTCGTGCGAATGCGCTTCATTCTCCAAGTATTACTGAAAGGAGCGACGATGATGTTGAGCCGACAAGGAGAGGACCCTTGGGGAATGAGAGCTTGGGAAGAACAAGCCTCTGACGGCGTCGAGCATAAGCATGTGCCAGCTTCTTGGGTTTCAGGGACTCTTGCCCCATGTTCAGGCTAGTGAGGATATATATTCTAACCTACTTGGGTTAGTCATTAGATGCTAAGCACGCTACCCACTTAAACTCAGCCAACCGTAGGTTAATCACTACCCCTAGCTGTCACGTTGAAATGCGATTATCTTCATTCGATATCCGTATTTACTGTCCGTATATATCTGTATATTGTTCGCGTTCGATTCTTTATTGTTTCTATTATTCTTCAATCCCGCACATACTCAGTAACTGCGGATGAACTCTTGCTCGCTTACCACGACCAAGCTTCCAGAACTGAGATAGCTCCTCTGATATCCCCGCATATACTCCCGCCTCATCCCCTTTATTCCCTTGGCTATGAGCCTTTTCCAATTTCGCGGCCGCAGAAGCACATATCAGGACTCGTGCACAGATTGCGAAAACTTCGGGTTTCGATGTCCATCCCAAAGGCCCGTCTCCATCTATGACAGACCGGGATTGAATAATTTCAGTCAGCGCGCGTAGACCTGCTTTTGTCCACTCCGCAAGAGCTTCGTGTGCGGCATGTCGAACGCGTTCCGGTTTAGATAATTCCAACGACAGAAACGCATTCGTCCACCGCTTCGCTTCCCGGACTTCGTCAGTGTACTGGTTGTGTTCCTCGACGACAAATAGCGAGTCATCGAATCGCATGGCCTCTGCAAGCTGAGTTTTAGCCGAGACCCAGTCGAGCCCATCCTCCCTAGCTGGGTGCTCTTCCGTAGCATGCGTAGCGACAAAGCAAGTAGAGCCAAAGTTATGCCCAACCATACGCCCTACTAAATGCACTAAGAAATCTGACTCGTATCCGAAGTAGGCGGCAAGCCAGCGCAAGAGGCGGGCACCAGCCTCGACCGGCACGAGCGCCAGGCCCAGGATGGAGCTTGCGGCTTCAGCAGCAGCTTCTCGAATATCAACATCGTCATCCATAAGGGCATCGTAAAGGGCAAGAAGCCAAGGTAAATGCGATCGGTGAATCTGTGGACTCTCGTTGTGAGGGTCGCCTGCAGGGAACCGAGTGTTACTAGATAGAGACCTGATCGCTTCTGCAGCCGCTATACGTGTATCAAAAGTCTGCCCATTAGTTAGCTATGTGGCTCCTCGGGTGTGTAGATTTTGACTAGACTTACTCGATCTGCCATTCCAGCGTCACCTATCATGGCACCCCAGTTGCTTAGCCGTTGCCCAAGGCCCTTGTCGATATGCCCTCGTTCCCGAACGAGAGATATTGCCACAAGTGGACCACTGACACGTATAATAGCATCCGAAAGGCTTGGGTTCAGGGGTTTTTGGTTAAGATCCAACCATAGAGTAACCATTGCCTCCTCGGGGGGAAGATCATCTAGCTTCCCGTCCATATAAGCAGAACCCAAGATTGCATCTAACAAGGTTGCGAGATTTTCCAGCGCTACTGTCCGTGGCTCCGGCGCTGTGGTAGCAAGGCATGCGTGCACGTATATAGTTACGAGCCGTGATCGAGCTGCTTCCGTTTCTGGCAAACCCCTGTCGGCTATGGCGCTGAGCATTGTACATGCAACGTTGGTGTCAGTCGCCAATGCAAATTCCAGCTCCCGTTGTAATGTGTTATCCATCTTCCCTTCGAGCGTTCTCAAGGCTTGCCGCACAATTGCTTCGCCAGTTCTGATATGCAACAGCGCAAGCGGCTCATGGCCTGAACTTTGCTGTACTTTAGTCACATCAGTATTCCAAAGCGACCCCTGTGACTGTGCTGGGGCAGCCTTCACCATGAAGTTGAGGATATCAATGTGTACAGCCCGTACTTCTGTACAGGTATGCACACGATCGTTCGAAGCCGACATATTGTCTAAGATTTCGTAGACGGCATCCATGTTTTCCCCTAGAATAAGTTAGCATCCGAGTAGCACCTGTCTAAACGCAAATTATTAAGACATACCTGAAAGTTGTTCGGGCATTGTTTGAAGAAGCCTTTCGAGTATAAATTTGATCGTAAGAAGTGCACCATGTAACTTGTTTGAATCTTGTCCTGCACCAAGAATAAGTTGCTTGATTGATTGGAGCCATGCGGAAGTTAGAAGTAGCGAGCACAAGGTCCTTGCTGCAATCTCTCTCACATGCCATATATGGCTGCCTAAGTACCAAGACACAGCATCATATAGCGTCTGAAGATACCCTTCCGGAGGGCCAGCACGACGAATGATATCGAGTGCTGGAAATACTGCCTCCGCGGTTTGTGCGCCCATCATCCCACTAGAAGACGCTTTACCGAGTTCTAATAGATCAAGGAGAAGAGAAGGGAGAGCCTCGAATTTATGGTAAGGTATTCTGATAGTTCGACCATCCCACCCAGCCTCCATAGCTGCTTTGTTCTCATTTGTGCCAAACAGGTTATCTATTAAGCTGCGCAGAAGAAGAAGGCCGCAGTTGCGGATTGCCCATCTAATATAGGTTAGGTAGTTAGCCCTATTCTAGCCCCGCAGAGACGACAATGGATGGCTTACACTTCTGACTGAAGGCTCAGTGCGGCTAGTTGCAAGCAATCTGTCAAGTACGGTTCGGCTAGGTGACTTAATAATGATGACTTGAAAACATCTTTCAGACAGTTGAGAGCATGCACTTGGGCAAGATTGGACCCATCTGTCTCGGACACAAAAGCCGGTTTCTGTCCTATTTCTTGCAACTTAGTGATGACATTACTAAAAGAGGGGCTGCTAGTCCTAGATGATAATATGCCGACGATGATGGCTGGTATCCCCGCGGATCTCCGAGTGGTTGAGCCCTGTGTATGTATACAATTCAGTGCCCCCTATGAAAAGTTAATGTGACATGATGCGTATAATAAGACATGAAAACGACATACCTCGTACCACTCTTTCAGCAAGTCGACATCGTCAATTTTATGGGCCCGTGTACTTTGCACAAGTTGGCAGCAAGCTGTAAAAGTCTGAGAAACAGTAGAGAATGCTCCTCTATGTCGCAGAGTTGATAATTGTTCAAAGCTCAAGTTTCCAATATCTTCAAAATTTCGCGGAGAGGGAGCGATATTGCCCTGGTTCCGGTCAAAATGTACGGTTTGGGCAATAGTACGCATCAAGTTACTGCTGCGAATCAGAAAGAGCACTCCTCCCGTGACTGCACAAGGTACTCACCTAGATTCATGTATCGCCCTAAAACTATAGCTTAGGAGGTCTTTCGTGTCTAACCCTTCTATTTGTTGTAGCTCCTCAGGTAAATGACCCTCAGGAGAATCGTCACATAGGATGTGTTGGACAATCTGCCACACGCGTCTGCAGGACGATATTGCGCGATCTTGAAACCCATCTAGTGATTCATGATCATGCTCATCAAACCGCAGGCCAGCAAGGGAGCTCCAAATATATCTATAAAGGTACTTAGCGCATGTCCTAGATTTGAAAGAGTCATCTTGATTCACCTCAGAGATGCAAAATCACCGTGCACTGGCGCTTGGAGCACTGCCGCCGCTAGATCTCTTTCCGCAGCGTCAAGTTTTCGCTCAAGATTTGCAGTTATTCTCTCCAGCACATTCTCTGCCTCTTTAAAATCAGAGCTCCAACAGAACAAGAGCTCTTGGGATCTTGCAGCGCCATCACAGTGATCAGCACGAGCGGTTTTCAGGGCAAGCTCGTCTGCTTTTTGACAGAATGCCCGTAGCTCTTCTAGAGGGGTACAATATAGCCCAGGGATTCGCGCTGGTGGTCCGGACATTGACCCCTTTGATTGAAGAAGCATGATCAACGATGCGGCGAATTCTCTGACATCATCGTAGGGATCCATAAGTAGATCAAGGACGGATCGAAACCACATGGCATCAATTAGGAGACTTGCTGGCCATCGTGTGGCCGAATTTTCATCGCCTTTGGTTAAACTAGCTTTTAGGAAGTAGTTAATGGCCTTTAAGGATGTTATGTGGCGTTGGTATGACACGGTAGGCACGAGTTCCTCTTTGAGAAATCGTGCGTACCAGTCGATGAACTTTTCATGTTCATATAGTGCCTCAGCCGGGAGTTCTACCCTCGTTAAATTCGCGTTTCCATGAGCCATCGGCGTGTTTTTCGGCTTGTCTGACGTACGAGCCAATTCCTTGCGTAAGATATCAATGGAATTATGCAGGCGCCGGATTATATTCCTCGAATGACCAAGGACATCATATCTAATTTTTGGATCAACATCTTCATGGAATGAAGGGAGGTGCTTTTGTAGAAGTTTAAGTGTTTCTGAGGAGTACGGCCTTGTTGTCGTTGGCGACGCAACAAGGATGGACAATCCAGAGGCGCGGGCTTCATGAGACTTGTGACACATCAAGATGTCTAAGATACGTATTGGAAGCTGGCCGGCTACGCTTTTCTCATGTTTTGAATCTATATGTGACGTGAGCATATGATCAGTCAAAAGACGGTTAGCCGCGTTCGTTTACCTTGATTTGGCTCAGCTACTACGCCAGTCTTCTTTCCCGCCTCAAGCAGGGCAACCCAGATCATGGCATTAACATCCCAACCTTGGCTGTCGTTGACTGTGAGCTTTTGAAGCGAGGTCAATTCATCGAGATAAATTAAAGTTGACTTCGGATCTGTGCGGAACAGAGGCATGAAGATGTAAACCTTGATGGGTTCAAGGAGCTCCGGGTTGGCTTTCAAGCCATTTAAAATGAGTCTGTGCCAGGTACTGGGATGAAGCTTAGAGGAATTATCGTCCTGACACCATGGCTGCGTTAAAATGGTTACTAGAAGCTTACCGGCTACAGTCCACACATGTTGTAATTCCATCCATGCGAAGACCTGAGAGATAAAGGAATCTCGCATAGCTTCTTGGTGACAAACATCTTCGCAGCAGCGTGAGTAGACCTGTAGAACTTCAATTAGAGAAATCACCTTCTTCTGCAAAAAGTGGTCGAGGGCTATCATAGAGGACTTCGTTGACGGCCTCGGGGCTTGTAGGATGATAGCGGAGATGGTGTCGTGTAGAATGCTGTCCCTGATTGAGTTGCTGATATCTGCATTGGGGTTCCATATAATCGCGGAGACAATACAGTCGAGAACCAGACGCATAGACCTGTGTGCATCTTGTTCGTTCCACTCAAGAAAGAAATCGAAAAGCTTCGTGACAGTTGCAGGCGCAAAAACAAAGCTGTTGAGTACAGACGAATGAGACTTCCAGCAGTTTTCAACAAAGCCACATAATTTGCTACATGCGTTGCCGGAAGATTGTTTTGGCTTGGCGGCATTGGCGAGTAATTCGTTGAACACATGTTCGACCAGCCTATTGATTTTATGAGCGCAGTGACGAGTCTCGAAGCGCAGACACTTTAACTTACTGGGACTGTAGTTCTTCAGATTGTTGCTCAAGCCAGATCACGGCAGCCTTCTGGTTGAAGGAGGTGCCCCTGACGTTGGGAAGTCCATCTAAGGCAATCGCGGTGCCCATTGCTTCATTCGGCCCATTCGTGTCTTTATAGCAGCTGATCGACCGACCTCGGGGCGGCTCCGATGGCTGATTCTGTGTCTCGATACCTGGGGAAAACTGAGGAGATACTAAGTTATGAGAGAATCCAGCGATCTATATCGTAATATGAAAGAATGAATAGAAAATTAAAGGGATCCATCACTCGACAATTCCCCAATGCACCAGCTGCTGGATCAGCACCGTCGTCCATCGGCGACTTACACTAAGTACGGATAATATTTCATAGCGCCAAGACAGCATTTTAATAGCATACTAGGATTTTCAAGGGTTTACTCTGTAGGTGGGGCAAAGATTTGATGTGGGTTAAGGCAGGCGGGGGTGCGCGATCCACCTAAATGACAGGGGGCTTCTTTAATAGGGTGATACATACAGGGGAGGGGCCGTGGGGCGATATGGAGGGAGGTACGTATATACTTGATGAACTGAGGAAACAATTTTTGCCTATCGGCATGCGGGCTTCCATCCTCAAATTCCAATACCGGTATTGCGACAACGACCGTGCTCATACACCCTCGACCTCCCAACGCCCCGGATAGCCTCTGTTAGCTCGATTTTTAAAGTACAGGTCACCTGGATTTGAATTCGAATAAACACCGTTTCGCTCTTTCCGTGTCTCCCGCCTCTCGGATCGCGTTGCCCAATCCCAATAATGTCGATCTGGGACGCTCTCACAGGGCGCAAGTCCTCTTCGCCGTCTTCGCAGCAGCCCGGCCCGCCTGCGCCATCAGCACTCTCATCTACACCTACATCAACGCCTCCGCCTCCTTCCTTCAACCCATACGATCTTAATCCTCAAGACGCTCAGGGCGTCAGTTCCTTCTTGAACAGCTCTGCTTTTGCCGACCCCTCCCAGCTCCACCCCCTCGCCGGCCTCGATAAGGATACTCTCGAATACTTGAGCCTCGAAGAGTCGGCGCTGACCGATTTACCCGGAGCACATACTGCCATTCCGTCGCGTGGATTCAGCGATGATCTCTGCTACGGCACGGGAATCACATATTTAACCGCCTTATCAATAGGTGGCGCCTGGGGTCTTCAGGAAGGCCTCCGTAAATCAGTCGGGCAACCGCCTAAGTTACGCTTAAACTCGGTGCTCAACTCGATCACGCGACGTGGTCCCTTTCTGGGCAACTCGGCCGGCGTCGTTGCTATCACATACAATTGTATCAATTCTCTGATAGGCTACGTAAGGGGCAAGCATGATGCCGCCAACACCATTGTCGCAGGAGGGCTCAGTGGTATGATATTCAAGAGCACGCGAGGCGTTCGACAGATGATGATATCGGGTGGCGTTGTTGCTTCGGTTGCTGCCGCATGGGCGGTAAGATATCCATCCCCTTGATACCGTTGCACCTGAAGCTAACCTCCGGCAGCTTACAAGAAGAGTTATCATTTCGGGCCCGATGCCACAAGCCCACGAACGCGAGACTCTATGATACTGTGTCACCTTTTCCATTGAAGATAGGCGCGCGCCGTCAGTCGCTGTATAATCAATAATAGTGTAGGATATCGCACCTGAATTCAATGACGTTGGTACGGTCTTTGGGGCTAGGCCACGGACGGCTTGCTCGACCCAGCGAGCATTTGGTTTCGCTAGGTAATTGAACATCTCTCCTCAGACGGGGAATGTGTATCTGTCAAGGGGGTCATTTGCGTATAGAAAGCTACTATGGGCGTGGCTTGGTAGGCGTTGAAACCCACACTCGGGCGGCAATTGACATTTATTTGACACATGGCTCTTTTCTAGATGTTTACTGGTTGTCCGCATCCGATTACGTTATCATGCCGTGCAACATATCAGCATATTAAGGTGTTGCGGCCACACCTAGCCCACAGGGGTGAGCCCTGCGTCATGATGAGTAGCTATCTAAGCTGTATATATATCGCTTATCTATTAGATGATGCTTTACGCGGCTGAACCAACATCGAGTATAAATTCACCTAGGAAGTTAATGTCAGATGCCGAGCACTTCCAACAATGCGTCATTATCTTAAGGAATGCAGTGCACGTGCGTTACCTTGCTGGACGCAAAAAGAATTCAGAATACATGGCCAGAATCCTGCAATTAGCAGGTGCGGTTGCCGTTGTTCTCTGGGTAATGTTTGCTTCTTGCTCCCATCGATTTGCCCGTTGTACATCACGTTGCCTCTTAATTAAAAGAAGGCTACCTACAACAAATTGAGAACATGGTCTGTTAACCGGACACAACACGCAATTCCACGGCAAAATCTCCGCACTTTCCAAATATCGTATCCCGCCACCGCAGTCCCTGTTCCCTCCTAGTATACCGTTACACTCTGGTATGATATCTGGTATCACATCAGCCTGCTTTGCCCAAGTCAAGCAATATCATCATAGTTACAGCTCAGGGTTCACTGGATAAAAGAGAAAACACCATGCATAATGCTGAGAATAAAGCCAAAGGCTCCGAGGCGGGGATCTTCGGCCCATGGGACCAAGCTGACGAGCTCTTCAAGAATATGCCGCTGCCCTCCGCCCGGAGATATACCGATGATGGAACGCCGGATTATCTCAGGTTGCAGAACGATCCAACCTACGACATCGAAGAATTGACGGTCAAATCCCCCAAAGATGCCGCGAGCTTTCTCGTCGATTGGTTAACAGGCGTGATGATCAAAATCTGGGAAAAGTTGGCCGAGCCCATAACCGGAACTCAGTACTTCCAGAGATTCACTCAGAGTGTCAATAGATACGGGTTCGACTTTCACGATCCCTTCAATATGATGGTTGAGAGCTACCTGGGCCAAGGGGGCCACCACCTTCTGCGATACGACTCTGTTATAACAAAGATTCCGCTATTGGTAGATAGAAGAGATACCATGCCGGAGTTTTCGTCATGGCTTCCCCAAATGCAAAATGTTTTGACCGACAAATTCCAAGCATATCGAAATGAGATTTACGCGTCGAACAACCGTGAAGCCTTCTCAGAGTTCGAGAAACTACCCATCGCACATCAGGTTTGTTGTCTCCAAGCCTCATTCAAGCATGTTCAGCATTGTCTAACTCATTGCTAGCTCGGAGCTGTAGCCAGACTCCATGTTTGCCATTATCAGCACCTCTATCCTCGGCCTACGCGATACAATGTGAGGCTTTGGTGGGGTGAGCCATGCTCCGAAATTCACATTGGTATTTTCAAGTTTGTGCACGGCCCCAGCCCCCAACTGCAGATAGTCACCTTCCCACTCGGCTTCGAGGAAAACAATGACAGATCCAAAATCAAGGACATGTGTCAAAAGATACGGCTCGCAAACAGCGGGTTTGAACTAGACAAAGATGCTTGCAAAGTATGGAGCCTCGGGTTTCAGCAAGGCGACGTCTCTAGCCTACCTGGCTTCTCCTCATCAGACGCCCAAGGGTCGATGAGCTACGATTTAGAAAGCGATTTTGACCATGCTGCTACAAGCGGAAGCGAGAAAGAGTTCCAACCCGGAAAATCACGCTGGCTATACAGGCCACTTGACATGTCCGATTCAAGGGGCGCGGGTCCATTCGACGTAAACATCTGGCATCCGATGAATTACCCGGACTTGTATTCATTGACCAGGTCATGGGGTATTCGGAGTGCTTTCTTGATACCCGTAAGTTCCCTGTCACAGAGTCAGAACGTCTAAAGATGCTGACAAATTGAGGACAGAAATATGAAGCGGTCCGAGTCTGTGACATCTTTCGTCATCCAGCTATAGCCGGGCGACAGTTTACCGCACCTACGCATACGAGTGCAGATAGTTCTAGTGAACCGCATCTATACACTGTCATAAGAAGAGCTTTCTCTTTCGACACTAAACGACCGACACAATCGCTCGGGAGGACCTTCGGCTTTGCTTATGAAGCGGGGCAGCCAACCCAGAGGCCTCTCTATTATTAGTGCCACCGAATAATTTGAATACATCTCCTGTGAGGGGGAATAAGATGAAGCCTAGCGTGCTTATATGAATCCGGCCATTTGTTGGAAACTCAACAATTTGCATTTGAAGAATGGTTCTCGTCAGGTTAGTGCACTTTCAACAATTTTTGTTCCTGTCTGAATGGCAGATTCCACCGAAGTAATTATAGCGTCTGGTTGAGAGATTATTAGAGAATAAACGGGAGTTTATGGCGAAATCTAGAACAACTGTCTGTTCTCTATCGTAGATTCTACTCTTGTCTTATGATAGCAAGCGAATGAAATATTTGATCGATGACCGAGTCCAATAAGATTGTCACAAGTAAACATTGCTCGCCCGCTGCGTCATCTACTTTCAGCACCGCAGATGCCATCGTGTTCTGAAGGTGCCTTCAACTATTAGTAACAGACTGTTAGATATACTAATCCATATTTAATTCGGAAACATAATAGTGCCCAGCATTGTCGGCCATGACATCGGCCACCCAGTCTCGAAGCTACTGGCCCTATGTTGATGAACCTTATAGCTACTAGATGTATGAATGAACCATCTGTATAGGAAGTTGGAACATTGTTGTGTTAGAAGATATTCAAGTCATTTGATAATATCAAACAATCATACCCATTATACAGGGAATTATTTCTAGACATATATATAACCAAATATTTATTCACTTGCAGAGCGGATCTCTTCTTCATCGTAACAAAAGGTATTAGCGAATATATACCTTGGCAGATCTGACAGGCGAACTGAGCACTACGCACGTCGCTATGTACGCTATTGTTAATTACGGAGATACACCAGGTTACCTAGGAGACACACGGCGACTTCGAGCTGGGATGACCAAGCGAAACGACTTCTGATATTAAGCCTACCTAATTGCCTGGCGTAGCCAATTCCTCTGTATCTGATCCAAGCCTGGAGGTGTGTACATAGGTACCTACTTAGCTCCCTGCCTCATAGCTCTTTCCCTACCCTGCCTACTCCGTACCTGCCTACCTACGCGCCTACCCATCTAAGTGCCCAAGTAACAAACTTACAGCGCTCCCTCACTGCCCATCTACACACAATCATATTCTTCTCAAAGATACCTAGGCATCTATCTTCAAGCTTTTTCTATACCAGTCTGTCACTTTTCTCCACATAAAAACGAATTCACCACCGAAACCATTATGTGCTGCTTGCCATGCTGGCCGGTCCGAGATGTCATCCTCGAAGATGACCTAGACACTCCCATGTTCCAATACGTGTGGAATGGTAGGAACTGGGTTCCCACTGTCGGTAATACTGTAAGTATGGGCAATTTTTCTTTATTCGTTCCACCACAGAGAGTACCTTACCGTTGTTCCCTGCCTGCCCGCGCTACGAATTTTGGAGGCGCTTCCCAATTTATTAGCGCGGCAGTCGCACACTGCATGTGGGCCGTGTGCAAATCCGAGGCCGGCTGGCAACACTATTTGCATACAGCTAGGTATCGTAAGTCCAGATGAGCAGCCAGCTAGGTGACTTCCAGGTTATCTGGGTATTTACACTACCCGTTTTAGCACATGGGCTTTGGAATGGGGCAGCCATGTTTGCTGGGCTCTGGTAGTCACGCCCATCTAGTAACTGCCGCAAACTCAAGACGAGTCATTTCTACCATCCACCGAGGTACCTTATGGTGTGCCTCATTGCTTTTATTTGCATCTTCAATCATACTCTTTTCTACCTCCCACACTCTTTTCCACCGCCTACATTCTTTCTACAGCCACTGTTTCTCTAGAAAGCACCAAGAGCCACTGAGAATTCCACAAAAGAGCTTGCTGAGCACACCTATGCTCACAGAATAGTATTCTGTGTGGCAGTTCTCTTTTATACATCACCTACCGAGCATTTCTTGATCATCTGGACTACAAGTAATACAGGGATTGGCCCTACTGGTAGTTCCTGCCTGACATCGGTTCATCATGTCTCCTCCTGCCGACAGCAATAGAAGGGCCAGACGTGTTTCCTTCGCCGATGTCCCCAACTCCACTACTACTTCAACTACTACTTCAGCTACTGCCAAACCTCAAACTGGAGCTCCTCGCGGCGTCCCACCCAACCCGAGTCCAAAGCAAACACATAAAAACAGTACCACCCCAACCACTAGTACTTCTACTCCTCTTCACACCCCTACTTCTCAGGCTCCCCAGACTCCCCCAGCACCGCACAACACCAGCCCTGATCTTCTTAGCCAAGTACCCGTTCATTTTGTCACCAACACACCTCACGGCCTTGTCCTCGACGGTGTCCTTCACCCTCACCCACGAGGACCCAATTCTCAGCATCCGCAGCCTCAGCCTCTCCCCAGCGGCACCCAGAATTCGGCCTTCCCATCATTGATTTCCAACACTGCACACCCTACTCAAGTCAATATGAGTACCGTTGGCGCTGGCTTGATGCCTGACCCGAACGCGGTCCACTACCAGCCACCTGTACCTGACACGACCTATGGCCCCATGGTATTCACCTACGTACCTCGATATGACCCGCCTGAGCCGCAGCATATGATGCCAAACGGCGTTGCTGGTGGCCCGCCATTTTATGGCCCAGCTGCCTATCAACAGGTACAACCCCAGCCGCCTAAGTACCCGCCACAAGTTGAGTGTGGAGGTGCCTTCATGAATGCAAGTCCCACCTGCACTGGATATGCCATGAAACACTGTCTTCTGCGTCAACGCTACAGAAACCTATTTCGTTCTTTGTTTTTGATTTCTTTTCTCTCTTCTGACTCATGCTAGCCCGAGCAAATTATGTTGACCACTTTGTCTATATATAGGTCCAGCCCGGCATGACTACCGCGCCAATTCCTGTCATGGGTCACCCTGTGCCAGCTCCCGCGGTCAACTGCCAACCTGGATTTGTTCCTCCCATGGCCTATGGCCCGGCACCTGGTGGCCCAGTCCACGTGGTCCCTGCCGTTGGACACCCTACTCCCATTACACCGAGCGGAGGATATTTCGTTAATGGAGGTATTGGGAACGTTGACTTCGGAAAGACTCGGAACGAAGTTGACGCAGAGAACCAGTACCAAGCTTTGCATAACCAGATGAACGAGCCCCAAGATATGAAGCCAGCCGACGATGATGTTAGCCGTATGTACTGGT
Organism: Nemania sp. FL0916; assembly: GCA_022578715.1. NCBI lineage: Eukaryota > Fungi > Ascomycota > Sordariomycetes > Xylariales > Xylariaceae > Nemania > Nemania sp. FL0916. The sequence continues at coordinate 57,502 of MU390401.1, forward strand.
CTCGCGAACTTGACGGCCGGTGGATTTCTCGCAGCCGCTTTACCCTGGACAATATGGGAAACTTCCGTTGGTATGTCACTGAGAACGGTGTCTTCTACGCCAAGATGCTCCCGGAGTAACTTGGATATAAATGTAAGTGTTTCCCCACGTCATATGCCATCGATCAAAACCCATACTAACAGATGAAGACTTGCCAGTCCTTGATCGTGGATAGCTTCACACAGCCCGAGCATCTTTCCTATTGGTCTGGAGGATTCGCGAAGGTCTTGAAAAAGGCGAATGGACAACTGGATAACGTTTCGATGGGAGAACATAGTAAAAGGCTTCAGCTGAGCTGCGTGCTTGTTTCCCCTTTGTCACACTAAATTGCATCATACGAAAACAGGAATCTGATGAAGAGGACGAAAAAGTTTCGAGGTCTAACACCTGGCATCCTAGGGACATCATGCGGAGGGCCTCAGCATCAATGGAACATGATAGGCCATAGATACTCCTAGGAACTGATACGGAATTCAAGTCCATTACAACAAACCAAATTGTTATGATTGAAACGAAAATATCAGCCTTGTTACTAAGTTTTTGATCCAGAAAATAAGGGATATATGGGTTCATAACACCGCGTGGTTGTTTTGGGAGTTGAAGCTGACTTGCTGCTTCACACGGTTTGTTTTGATGACATGAGGTTAAAATAGCACCTTGGCAATAAGCGCACGGACCCTAACTATGCTGTGGAGTACTATCTTGCTTTTGATTGGAGCCTTACCTTTGGGTTTCTGTCTCGACTGCCGAAATTGGTTTAGACCCGAGCGTATCGTCCTCTTTCCAAAAAGGGAAAAGTAATTTGAGACGCAGAATTACATGTACTAGGTAGTACCACTCTAGGCGTAGTGAAAATAATTATGCGTGGATACGTTCACGGCGACCAAGTTGAGGCTAGGGAGGTACAGAAACACAACAGGCTCTGCTAACACTAATATGTATCTCTGTCTCGCCTATGAATCTCAGATCATAGTCGTGTGGATATATACAAATGATCTAGTATATGCTTTATAGTGAATATTGATCAAGAGACGTAGCACCGGTATCCGTATTTCTGTGTTATGGATGTTGCTCGCTTGCTCGCTCGCACGGGTAAGGCTGGGGCGGGTTGTGTTAGAAAACCGGTTGTAAATACGTGTTGTATTAGATTGGCTTAATTGATTGATTATTTTAGTTGTTTTAAATTATTACAACAACTGGCTTTCGGGGGCCTTAGATTATTACAATATAAAATTTTTTTATTTTATATAAATTAAATAAAAATCGGTAATATTTTATTATATTTTAATTTAATAATAATTTAAAAATATAAATATTTTATTAAATTATTTAATATATTTTTATTAAAATACGTATTTTAATATATATTTTAATTTAATTATTATATTTTTAATAAAATTTTTATTTAAATATAATAATTTTAATAATTAAATATTTTAATATTATAAAATTTAATATAATAAAAATAATAATTTAAAATATTATTTATAATAATATATTAAATTATTAAAAATTTTTTAATAAAAATCGAATTTATAATTTATAATATTAAAATTTATAATATAATTATTATATTATAAAAATTATAATTATTAATATAATTAAAATTATTATAAATTATATAA
>MU390402.1:0-58028 GCA_022578715.1 Nemania sp. FL0916
TTACGAATTAAAGTTTATTATAAATTAAAAATAATTATAAATAATATAATTTTAAATTATATAAATAATTTTATTTATTATTTCGTTTATTATTACGTTAATTATTATATTAATTAAATTAATTATTCGTTTTTATATTACGATTATATAATTAATTCCCGAGTGTTATAAAAACTTTTATTTTTTTATTAATAATAATTAATATATTAATATATATTAAATTATTAAAAATATTTCCGTATTATTTTAAAATAAACAAGTTTTTATTAATAGTTTTTATAATAACGCGTTAATTAATTTATTATATTATTTAATTTAAAGTTATATTTTTTTATAATATTTCGAAAAAATATTAAATAATTAAGTTTTTTGTTATTTTTAAAAAATTAATCGAAATAATATTATTAAATATTATATATTATTTATAATATTAAATTTTAAATTTATTTTTTCGATTATTTGTTTTTTTAAATATTATATTATATTTTAATTTAATAACGTTATTCGAAATTATTTTTAAAAATATAATAATAGTTTTTAATATTTTAATATATATTTATAAATTAAATTTAAATTTTTTTTAAAACAAAAAATAAAAATTAATAAATTTTTAATTTAATCGCGAAATTATTTTGTTACGAACTAATAGGGAAAAGACTTATTAAGCAGGCCTAGCGCGGGGTGCGACGGTTAAAAAAATCGAATAAATAACAGAATAAACGAATATGCATATAAAGAGGTATATAAACACGTGATCTAAGATCACGGTATTAAAAATAATCCGGAACTAAGATTATTTATAAAAAGTGATTTTTAATCGGGATCATTTAATTATTAATAAACTAATAATTTAAAACTTACGTTTTAAAAAATAATCGGAACTTTATTTATTTAAAAAAACGAAAAAAATGTTTATATAATTTATATTAATTTTTTATATAATTAGTTATTTTTTTTTCGTTATTTAATTTAAACTTTAATTAGTTCTTAAAATTTAATTATCGGGAAAAACCTTTTAATAATCGGATTTTTTATTAATATATTATTTTAATTTATTTAATATTTTATTTTAAATATAAACTAATTTTAACCTTTATTAGAGCTTATTTGTATTTTATAAGTACTTTTTTATAACGATCGTTATATTTTAAATAATTTTATTTAAATATTAAATATTAAACAATAACGGAAACATTTGAATTAATATAATAGTTTAATAAAATATAGCGCAACTAATTAACCAACTTTAAAAACGCATTAGTGTTTAAAAAAAAAAAAAGATATATATATTACTACTTATATTATTAATTACGAACAAATAAAACAGGTTATAAAAGCTGTATAATAAATTATAACAATAGTTATTAATAAATTAACAAGCTCGATATATTAATTAATTAAACTAGAAAAGTTTAACAATAATAATAAAAAGATTCGAAGATTTTAATAAAAATAAAAACATATTTTAAATATTACGAAAGAAGTTTTAAAATTAACTAAATTAATAATAAAAACGAGGTCGAAAAAATAACCGATCAAACAAAGAAAGTCTTTTACGCGGTAGAATATTTAAACGGATTAATACTTATATAGTTCGAACTAATTTTTAAAAACTATTTTAATAATACTAATAAAGAAAACTAAGAAAACGAAATTAAAAATTTTTTTAAAAACTATAAAGTTTTCGAGACTAAATTTAAAAAAATGTTCGGAAACCCGGAAAAAAAACAACAAACTAAACGTAAACTTTTATTTATTAAACAAAAAAAATCAACATTTAAATACGTTGTCGAGTTCTAATAAATAATAACAAAAGCGGAATAAGATAACAATAATATTTTTATAACGTTATTTTATAACGGATTTAAAAAAGAAGTTTAAAACGAACTAATACGAAATAAAAGATTTAATAATTTTACGGAATACGTTATTAAAACAATTAAAATCGATAATCGATTTTACGAACGTAAAATATAAAAAAAAAATCGAAACAATTATATAATAAAAACTAAATTAAATATAAAAAAAAAAGAACAATTAATATTTTATACAGAACTGAATTAAAACTTATAAAACTTAATATAATAAAAATATAAAAAAACATATAAAACAACTATTAAAATAACAAACTTAAAGATTTAAAAAACGTTAAATATTATAATTACGAAAAAAAAAGTATTATATAAACCAATGTCCCGAGTTTAAACGTATTAAAAAAAAGGTATTTAAAAAGAAACAAGTAGTTAAAATAAACTAAAACGAGTATTAAATTAATATTATATATTTAAACATAATAATATTAAAAACATTTGAAATTTTAAACATATATAAAAATTATAAAACCTGTAGGTTAAAATAGTTTTATATCGAACACTTAATTATAATATATTTTTAAAAAACGATTTAATACGGATATATCTACGGGCAAGCGGATAATTATAAAACACATTTAAAACAAAAATACAAAATATATAAAAACGTTATACGATTTTATTACTTATATTTATACACGATTAAATCTTAAAAAACAAAAAAAGTAAATTATACTTGTAATTAAAATGGAAAATGCGGTAAATATTTTAAAACTACTAGTTTATAATAATCGGACATTTTATTAACCGGGGATTAAAAAACCGTAACAAACGAAAATAACAACGAAAGTATAAAAGATATTAATACTAATAGGTTAAAAAACTAGCCCGAGGGCGAGAAATACCCGGAATATAAAAACTACAAATATAAACGATGTTTATATTAAAATTACGCAGAATAGCTCGAGAACGCGGTAGTTAAAAGTATTTAACGGGGATATACTCGATATAATATAAAAAAAAAACGAATTTAAAAAATAAAAACTTAAAAATATAATATAAAAAAAACTACACGATATTAATAATAAAATAATCGGGTATACTTTAGTTAAAATCTAACGATTAAATAATATTATAATTATTAGAACTGGTATTTTTATTTAAAATTATACGAAAACAATCAAATTTATAATATATAATTACGCGTATAACAGTATTATAATAAAAAAAAAGAATTTATAAAACTAAAATATTTAAAACATAACAAAGTTTTATAAATTAGTTGTTTAATATATCTGTAACGATCGCTATAGGAGAGTACTTGTAGATACAGGTAAGCTCTAATAGAGGTCAAGGTAGGTTTATATTTAGAGTAAGATACTAAATAAATTGGAATAATATATTAATAAAAGATTCGATCGTTAAAAAGTTTCTCCCGATAGTTAAATTTTAAAAACTAACTAAAGTTTAAATTGAATAACAAAGAAGGAATAACTAGTTATATAAAAAATCGTTATAAGTTATATAGACATTTTTTTTTCGTATTATATTTGTGTTTTTAAACTGTTTAAGCTGTTTAAAGCCCTGAGGCCTTTGAGTGCTTTGAGCAATTTTTCTCAAGGTGCTTAACGCGTTTTGGCGCTTGGGACCTTTGAGCACATTTTACGTGTCGTTTATTTTTTCTTTTTTAGCGCATAACCTTTTTAGATGCACTATCCGTGCTTTAGCATCTTCCTGCGCCCCGCGCTAGGTCGGCTTGTTAGGTCACTTCTCCGTTGGTTTATAATAATATCGATATAAACTATATTTTAAAAAAAAACTTTAAAACGAATAGTTTTTACAACGAATTAATCGAAATATAATAATTAAACTATATTTGTAAAACTAAGTCGGATATTTAATAATTATAAAACAAGATTACGAACAAAAATACGCTATATTTACCGAAAATCTAGAACGATTTTTTAAATATACTTATTTAAACAGAAATATTAAAAATTATAAGTTAATATATTATAAATAATACGTATAACAAAAACACGATTATTAAAAAATAAAAAGATTAATTAAATATATTTTAGTATAAATAAAACTAATTAAAAAGTTAACGGATTTAAATAAACTAAGTTTAAAAACGTTTAAAGAAATGTTAAACGAGTTACTTTTTAAAAAAACGTTATATTAACGCGGTAAAAACAAATAATACGAAAATTAAAAATTAAAAAACGAAAAAAAGCAGTTGTAAAACATTAATGATTTATTTAATTTATTAAAATATAGTTAAATAAAATAAAATTACTAGGATTAATAATTAAAAAACAACTGTTTATCGATTTACAATATAAAAAATATAAAATACGCGTAATAATTAATATTAGCGCGGTACGAAGTTATATTTCTTTATAAATCGTTAATTAAATAAATATATTGTTTTATATAAAAAACGTTTTATATATACTAAAAAGTTTCGATAATAGTCCGATAAAATACGATAACGGAATAGTTAAAAAAAAAACTATAAAACTCCCGATTAATATTTAAAAACGTATAAAAAAACTTACGTTCGATATTGTTAATATCGTATAACATAATATAATTTTAAAGATATTTTAATTATAAAAAAGCAACTTATTAGTAAACTAAAGTATAAGCTAATTTTAATAAGTTTTATTAAAAAGAAATAATACTTTTATTAATCGTTTAAAAAACGAAACAAATGAATTTATATATACGTTAAAAAAAACAACGATATTAAAAAAATTAAAAAAACAGAATTAACAAGATTTAAGTTTTATTTGATTATTTAAAAACTTAAACGTATACTTAATTCTGATTTAATACCGGAAAAATATAAAAAATTTAACGACTTGTTCGAAAAAAAGTATAAAATAGTAACAGGATTATTAAAACACACGGTTTATAATTACAAAATCGAGTTATTATTAAAAAAACAACCGGGATTTTTCTTATTCTATTAATAAAACTTAAAACAATTAAAACTATTAAATAAATAATTAAAAGAGAACTTAAAAAAAAGAACTATTACACCTTCGATATTATTAATACGATATTTTTTTTTATAAGTATTAAAGAAACTAAAAAAAGACGGTAAATTTAAATAAAAGTTATATATAAATTATAAACATTTAAATCGAATTATAAAAAAAGATTAAGGACCGATTTTATAAATCAACGAGTTATGCGACAAGTTATATAAAATAAAGTAGTACACAATACTTGATTTATTAAACGCTTATAATTAAATATATATAACATAGGGACATGAATAAAAAACAGTATTTAATATATTGTACGGATTATACGAATGTTTAATTATATTATTTAAATTAACTAATATATTAACAACTTTTTAAAAAATAATTACTACAATATTACGAAAATTTATTAATAAATTTATTATAATATATTTCGATAATATTTTAATTTATTTAAAAATATTAAAAAAATATAAAAAACATATTAAACAAGTTTTAATAATATTATAAAAAACAAATTTATTAATATATTTAAAAAAAAGTAAATTTTATAAATAAAAAGTTAACTTTTTAAGATTTACTATTACTTTAAAGAAAGTATAAATATAAAAATCCCGAATTAAAACAATAAAAAACTAGCCGATATTTTAAAATGTTAAAAATGTTAAATCGTTTATAAACTATATAAACTATATACGATTACTTATTAAAAAATTTAATAGAATCGCGGCACTTTTTACGGATTTTATAAAAAAAGATCGAAAGTTTCGATAGATTAAAACTGAGCAAAAAACATTCGATAAAATCAAACAAAAAATACTTAACGAACCGATATTATAATTACCGAATTTAAATTAGGAATATAAAATTAAAACCGACGTATACGACGAATTAATAAACAAATAACTTAATTAACGAGACGATAAAAAACGTTTATACTTTATTATATTTTTTTCGAAAAAGTTTAGTAAATTTGAACTAAATTATTAAATATACGATAAAAAATTAATAATAGTTATTTACGTATTTAAAAAATAAAAATTATACTTTAACGGAACGAACTATTTAATTAAAGTTTATTTAAATTATAAAAACTTTATAACGTTTATAATTATAAAAAAACTAAATAAACGATAAATACAATAAGCGGAATTTTTATTAAAGTTTAATTTCGAGATTATATACGTTAAAAAAAAAAAAATATTAAAACCGATATTTTTAATCGAAAATACGAATTAAAAAGATATAAAAAACAAAAATATATTAAACTATTGTTATAAGAAAACACAAACGGTAATTTTATATTAATAATAATATAAATAAAACTATTTTTTATTAAAAGATAAAAAGAATAATTATAACAATAAAACAACAATAGTAAGGTTATTATCTTAGTTATAATTAGAAAAAAATTCGTAAAAAAATTCCACGAATATTTATTTTATAAATACTAAAAGTTGTTTAAAACTTATAAACGATTTAAACAATAATTTACAAAACTTAAAATAAAAAGAGTTTTTTAAAAAATAATTCGAGAATATAATATTTATAACAAATTTAAAACAATAAAACACAAACTATATAAACTTATAAGACTTATCGAAATATTAAACAAAGTTTAAAAAGTTATCGTTTTTAATTTTATTATTAAATTATTAAAATCACGAAAACTAATAATAAAAGTAAAATACGACTTTATTTTAATTATTGTAAAAAAACTTACGAAGTACGGAAAGTTCGTTTTTTATTTAAAAGCTAGTTTAATAAAAGAACTCGTTTATGTAGTTGTTCGAAACGTAACCAGTTAACATAATTAATTAATTAAAAAAAATTATCATTAATAAAAAACGAACAATAATATTAAAATACTTTTAATTATTTACGAAAGTATTAAAAATCAAGTATATTATATTAACAGTATATTACCTTTAAACAAATAATTAAATAGAAAAACTTAATTAAATATTAAAACAATACTTACGGAATTATATAAACTTTAATTAAAACAACTAAATCGAACTATTATTTATAACAGAATACGCGTATAATACGTTAGTTAATTAAAACATAAAAATGTTATTATTTAAAACAAATTATAGTTATAATTTAAAAAAAATTACAACTAGTACAAACAAGATTATTATATTATAAAGACTTATTAATATAAAAAAAATTATAAATATACAGAAAAGACTATAAAAAGAGCTTATTATTATTTAATAACGTACGAAAATATATTACGATAATAAAAAGTCGTTAGAACCTTTTTTAAAAAAAAGGCAAAAAGTATATTTATTACGCGGAAAAATTAAAACAAAAAGATTAAACGAAAAACTCGATTTTAAAAAATTAAAACTATTTAAAATTATAAAAGTTTTATTAAATTTAAATTATCGATTTTTATTATTAAAAATAATACGAATATTTAAAATTGTTTATATTTTATCGTTAAAACTAATGTTAAAAAATGTTAAATTTAAAACTAGAATTTAAACCGAATTAAAAAAAAAATACGAAGTTAAAAAAATATTAGATTTTATAACGATCGTTATAAAAGAGTACTTATAAAATATAAATAAGTTTTAATAAAGGTTAAAGTTAGTTTATATTTAAAGTAAAATATTAAATAAATTAAAACAATATAACAATAAAAGATTAAATCGTTAAAAGGTTTCTTCTGATAATTAGATTTTAAGAACTAATTAAAGTTTAAATTAAATAACGAGGAAAAAATAACTAGTTATATAAGGAATTATTATAAGTTATATAGACATCCTTTTTTTATATTATACTTGTGTTTTTAAACTATTTAAGTTGTTTAAAGTTTTAAAACTTTTAAGTGTTTTAAGCAATTCTACTTAAGGTGTTTAACGCGTTTTAGCGTTTAAAACCTTTAAACACGCCTTACGTAACGTTTATTTTTTCTCTTTAGCGCATAACTTTTTTAAATATATTGCCCGTGTTTTAATGTTTTCCTGCGCCCCGCGCTAAATCGGGTTGTTAAGTTATTTCTCCGTTGGTTCGTAACAGATTTACGTTAAACGGACGAAAGTACCGAGTATTTAATTAAATAAAAAAAATACTCATATATATATAACACTTAAGAACTTATGAAATATTTAAAGAATACAACTTAAGCTGTTGCGAGTTTTTATTATTAACACCTTAATCGACCCGGTTAAAACTAAAACTTAAGCTAAAAACCGATTAATCGACATTATTAAGAACACCGAATTATAATAAGTTATTAATAAAACGTTGTTTTTAATCGTTTAAAATAAAAAAAACATTGTTTTTTTTGTTTAATTTAAGTATATTACGTTTAAAAAGCTCGTTATTACACCGTTTCGTTAAAACGCGAGTTTTTCGGATACGTGTAAAACAACTAATAATTTCCGCTAACTCAGATTAAAACGCGGTTAAACGTTTATAAAAAAATAACAAATTATTACTCGCTTTTTCTTTTTTACGATTTAATTTTTTTTGTTAATTTAAAACCCGAGATAATAAAAACGCTACTAGTATATTATTATAAGACCGACTATAACAAATATATATTTAACAACGAGAAAATTTATCAGATATTCGATAAGATTTCGATAAATTATATTTAAAATAATAAATATACAGTATATCTGTTTTACGACCGTTTTTATTAATATACCGGTACAGAAAAAAACGTTCGATAGTAATACTACGCGATTTTACGATACGATCCGGTATAATTAAAAAAAAACGTAAAAAGAAAACTTACCGGAAAAGAAATTGTTATAAACAATAATTTTAAAAGAAAAGGTATAATATTATAAACTAACAAAAAAAAGACTTATTAAGCAAGCTTAACGCGGGATACGACGGTTAAAAAAATTAAATAAATAATAGAATAAACGAATATATATATAAAAAAGTATATAAACACGTGATTTAAAATCACAGTATTAAAAATAATCCGGAACTAAGATCACTTATAAGGAATAATCCTTAGTCGGGATTACTTAATTATTAATAAACTAATAATTTAAAGTTTACGTTTTAAAAAGTAATCAGAACTTTATTTATTTAAAAAAACAAAAAAAATGTTTATATAATTTATATTAATTTCTTATATAATTAGTTATTCTTTTTTCGTTATTTAATTTAAACTTTAGTTAGTTTTTAAAATCTAACTATCGGGAAAAACCTTTTAACAATCGGACTTTTTATTAATATATTGTTTTAATTTATTTAATATCTTATTTTAAATATAAACCAACTTTAACCCTTATCGGAGCTTATTTGTATCTTATAAGTACTTTTTTATAACGATCATTATATATTTTATAAATTTAATTAAAAAACGTTTTATATTTAATCGTTTAAAAAATAATACAAGTTTAATTATTTTTATTTTAATTTTTTATACGTTCGAATTTATTATTAATATTAATTATAATAAAAATAAAATTTTAACTGTTTTTTTTATAATATTAACGCTTTATATTTTTTTTATTATAAATTTTTTCGAAAACATTTTTTATATTTTATTTAATAAAAATAAAAAAAATAAACTTAAAGTTATAATTAATTTTAATAACGTTAAAATCGATAATATTTTATAAATTATTTTTAAAAATAATAATTTAATAAATATTAAATTATTCGTTTTAATTATATTAATTTTTTAATTTAATATTAATATTATTATATATTAAATATTTAATTTCGTTATTTATTTTAATAAAATTTAAATTAAAATTTATAAAATACGCGTATAATATAATATAAAATATATAATAATAAAAAAAAATAATTATATTAATTTATAAAAATTAATTATTAAATAAATAAAATATTAATTTTATAAATAAATTAAATTTATAATTATAATAAATTAATAAGTTTAATTTAATAAAATAAAAAATATAAAACACTTTTAATAATTAATTATATAAAAAATAATAAATAATCGTATTAAAAAAATAATTAATTTATATATAAATAACAAAAATAACTATTTATTTATAAAGTATGTGCGGATCTATGTAATCCTTATTCCGTAGACAGGGTGACCTATCCTGGACCCACAATTCCGTCACATGTTGTTATTCGGGTCATTTTTGAAGGCCTTTCAGAGGGTGATAAATGGGAAGAGCTACATGATATGGTCAACCTTCTCCCTGATGATCTATCACAACTCTACCAGAGGATTTGGTCAAATATAAAACCAGATTATATTTGTCAATCATCTCATCTCTTCCAAATTCATAGAGCCTACCGGAGATCGCTCGATGTCCTTACCATGTGGCTTGCTGACCATAGTGATCCTTTACAACTCGATTGCGACATCTACAGCCCCGGCCAGCAGAGTTTGATTGGTCAGACGATGAAACGAAGACTCAACAGCCGAACAAGGGGGCTCTTGGAAGTATCGGCAGACGGCTATGTAGAATTCCTTCATAGAAGCGTTCGTGACTGGATTGATCCTATATGGCCTGACATCCTTGCAAAGTCGGGACCGGACTTCGACCCAAATTTGTGCATTTTGAAAGCATTTACAGCCAAGAGCTCCTACCGTGAATTTTGGATCCAATTTCATCCCGAATTCCCTCTCTCGTTCCAGATCGAAGTATGGGAGTCCTTCGGTTATGCTTTGCGAGTTTGCGACAAACCGGCATGTGCATCCTCTCTGGTAGTTACACTGGATCAATTTGATGCGAATTTCGAGCTCATTTCAAAAGAGGGCGAGGCTAAGGATTCCATATTGCCTCTGTATGATGCGAACGATATAAGCAAAGGGTTTTTACACTGGTCTTCGACAGACAAAGCGCTCTCACTACGCTGGGGCTATGATGCAAATGATATAAGCAAGGGATTTTTACACTGGTCTTCGACAGACAAAGCGCTCTCACTACCCTGGGGCCCTATCGTGGGAGCGAAAAACAGACACAGGGAGACTGAAAAGGGTCAAAGCTTCTACAGAAATAGTTTTATCGGGCTTGCCGCGCAATTTGGTGTTTTTACGTATGTGCGTGATAAGGTGATGGCCAACCCGACGAGGTGTCCATCTTGGCAAATGCGGTGCTTGGGCCTGAGTTTTTTATACAGGCCAACCCCGGATTATTCGCGGATCTCGAAGGATGGGTAGACTTTTCACAGATTGGTTCTCAAGAAAGATATCATCTAATCGAATTTCTTCTTGGCTATCGCATGGAAAAGTCGTCGGCAATTATCCCGAGCAGCCCACCGAAGACTTTATATGGCGAAGCTCTGGAAGGTTCAATAAGAATGCCTCCCATAACAATGCCGGACGGTACGCAATTGGACTATTGGGAAACAGTGGCTGCTCTGCTAAAAAAGCACGGCCTTTCAAGAGTAGGATTTTTTTATCTAAAGGTCAAACCTCGACTTTCAAAGCTATTCGGATAATTGATTCTAGGGGTATGATTAGGGCTCAAAAATTGCGATCATCTCGAGTGGCCTTCATTATTTGAAATGTACGACTGAGAAAGACCTGAATCATTGAAAGTTAGGTAGGTATGTTATGAGTTCAAGCCTTCGTTGATATGATTTTCCCGCTGGAGATGAGGTCGCATAAACCTATCCGTCTAATTAATTCTCAAATCGTTGTCTCATCAAACTGATTTCATTTGACATAATCGGTCCTCAGAGCAGAATCTTATATCTCTGAGTAAATCTTCCTAAAGCTACCAAATCCGAAAGTGAGTGGGGGTACTGGTGGCGAGAAGAAGTTTTGGGATTGAACAGAGGATCAGATCAAAGCTTACCTTCAATTTGAATTGTTTTCTTCTGATGTGCGCATATTGCGACGAACTTATAGTATGTGATAACCTGTTCGTCTCCGATTATAAAGGGGTATGAAAACTGGATATATCGGAGGTCCGTGATGCTGCTAGCCAAAATTCAACCAGACTTCTCTAATGACTCTGTTGAGGACTCAAAACCCTATGTAGGTGGTTAATCGGTCATGGAGTTTAAACTTTAACTTTATTCACTGAAGATAGTCCCCAATGTTTAATCTTATTGACAGTGTTACAAGCTGAGAGTTAAGCAAACTTGTAGTCACATGCTTGTGTAAAAATCAATAAGCGTCTCGTCTGCGAGGTCGAGCTATGTCATTAATCGGTATCATAAAACTTCCCAATCATTCCTTGCGAATAATGACTTCCCCAATGAGTTGCGCCAGCACCGCATCGTCTCGGTCCACCCATTCCAGCCATGCCGCGCGCATCTCATCCATCTCTTCGAGTGAGATGCCAGAAGCAACGTTCTTCTCGCGCACTGCCGGGCCGAGCGCGACATCAATTATTCCGGACGCTAAAGCAGGGACATGAAACATCAGCAATTCTCAGAGCAATACCGGAAACTAGAGATTGATTAAAGAGAGATATTGATGGGCTTACCCCAAAGCTTTCTGTCTTCGGGCTCGGTATAGCTCCATGTACTATAGCTGGTCTTGATTTGGCTACGTTTCGCCCCGGTACGAAGGGCCCATGATAGGAGTTCTCTACCCGCCGTCGCACAGCCGCCTCGGGCGACGATGAGCTTGGCTTTGAGTCTAGACGCGGAAACACGGATACAATTAGTATGGCGTTCTCGCTACCGGCGAAGTGAAGCTGTGGGGAGCTCCGCCCTGGCTATTGGGAAAATAGATAGCGGGTGTCGGATGATAAAAACGCACGCTCGTTGAAATTGGAGCAGGCCCGGAAGTGGTGGCCACATGATTTCCGTATCAAGATCACCTTCGCGAGCAGCACAGACGCCTCCGGGCTTGGTGACACGTAGCATTTCTGTCAATATTTTCCAGGGGTTCTTGTTATGTACCAATACCTGATGACAGTGAACTACATCAAATGTTCCATCTTCAAACGGCAGCTTATACCCATCGGCCTCCTGGAAAGAGATTTTATCAGAGGAAATACCCCTTTCGTTAGCAACAGTGGCCGCGCGCGACAGGGCAATCGGGTTGAAGTCCACGCCGGTGATATGACCCCCGCAGGGTGCGATGATGCGGGCGAAGTCGGCCGTCATTGAGCCGGCGCCAGCGCCGACGTCGAGCATCCTGAAAGTGCCGGGAGTGTCTGTTGCCGCTGCTACCATCTCCTTAAGGGTTGGCAGAAGAAATGCCGCGCTGTTGGTCGCCGTGCGGGATTCCAAGAACCTGAACACGTCCTCGGGGAATTTGCTCCAGTCCAGTTTATCGTGCATGGGCGGATCATGGCGTGTCTTTTGGTCTGATTGAGACATGACTGCGGCGATTTGGGGGCTTGTTAAAGACCAGACTCTCGCAACGCGCTGGCAATGTCGTTACAATGGAATGAAGCTGGGGGAGTGTCCCGGTATGTAGAAGGGAGTGCAAGCGGCCAAGTGTCCGACTTGACAACGTTCTACTTTTAATAGTGTAATGGTATAGTGTTGTATACCTGTGCCGTTAATTACAGATAGAAATGAAACATGAAACTGGCGAAATGACATGTATGACAAAATAACCAACCGTAAACTTTTCAGGTCAATCCTATGGGCTATGTAAGGCAGACCGTGTGTTGCCGCGTCGGTTAATACATCTCACAGGCTGGGAGGTGTGTCACGTATACTTCGTATATCATACCATTAATCCACAAGGGATTAACGGCGTTGTTTTTTCCGTCACACGATAGCATGAAGCCTTGATCTTTCCGACTAATAAAGGAAGCTGGGCGAGTGAGCTACCGTCAGGGGCATGATCAGTTATTGTGCATACTTTCAGAGCCATTCTTACTTTTTGTAGTAGTCACCCGCTCACCTAAAGGCCAGAAAGCATGCTTATTCTCTCCCGCTACATAATATCGGCCCATCAGAGTTCAGAGAGAAACTCTATCTGTCCTCGCACAGACACCTATCATGCCGGTACACCAGCCATATAAGTTGAAGCAGTCTAGAGGGCTATTGGCCACAATGGTTTGGCCTAGCGGTATGGTGGTCGTCCTCAGCGAAACCTAGCGAACCTAGCGAAATATCATTACTCTATATCCCTACTCCGTATCGTTAGGTGCCCGGAGGTTCGATTCCTTCGGTGGCCATGATTTTTTTTTTTTCTTTTTTTCTTCCCCATTTCCTTCCATCAGTCGCCTGGCCTTGTTATTTTCATTTCCATCATTATGCCTATAGTATGCCAAACACATTCCGCCAAGCGGTCATCTCTACAGCTTCTACTCTTCTACTTGCTATCCTTTATTCTTGTACAAGCTTGCCTTCTCTCTTTGTTTCACTCCTGTCGAATTTCTATCATTGCATTTTAGTTCACTGATTGGTTCTTCTAGGCGCTGTTGGCAGAGATCACTAGCAGCGGGAAGCGGGCAGCAAGTGCAGAAGTCATTTTTCATTGCATCAAGGAAATGTCACAGTACGTGGATAAGCGATTGCAACAGCCAAATGTCTGATTTTTAACGGTCTACTTTGCTGTAAGACAAGAGTAGCGTTGTGGTATAGTATTGTATCCTTATTCCGTGATAGGGATTGAGAACCAACTCATCATATGATCGCTATATTGCTTTGACGCGACCAAGACGAACTGCACTGAGTCGCCTGGCCAGTGTTGCTTCGCCCCTCCGATCTCCTGTTCTAATACCATTTTCCGTCTGCAGGAGAGAGTCCCCTAACGCCAGGAGTATGTTGAATTGTATACATGTTGAATTCGCCATCCTTTTGAACCTCCGACCTTAACGCCGGATTCCATGCCCCTAAGCCCGAAGCACTCGGGGAAGTAAATTACCTTGTTAGATGTAGCGGTAGACAAGCTGCCACATAAATAGATAGTAGCGTCACCTAATCCTCTGCTTCCGGCTCCAATGTCCTTAATAAAGCGCCAACAAGATGCAAAGACCCCGTAACCAGCACCGTCGTGCGTTTCCCATGACCCCGTTGACTCGCCAAAGCTCGCGCCTCAGCCACAGCATCAGCGACATTATCCCACACACTCGTCGCCGTATCTGACGCAGCAGCGCGCAGGGTCTCAGCCGCCGCTGTCTGGGCGGTGAGGTCGCGCTCCGGCTCCTCGTCCGACACAGCGCGGGGCGTCAGGTCATTCCGCGTGAATATCGCATGTGCGAAGATCCGTTCCCGTTCCGAGCCTACAGCAGCCTTGATATCAGCCAGCAGCCCGCCGACGAGCTTTGATGCGTCTCGGTCCTGCTGGTTGAAGACCAATATAGCCTCTGAATCATTAGATTCAGAACCTAGTTTGCCTGCAAACCACTTCGCTACCTCCGTCAGGCTCTCGGCTGTATGCGCGCCGTCGATGAGCCATGTCACCGGCGCGGTCGAGTCTTCGCGCGTCTCGCACCGCCCGCGTAATCGCGCGTGCTGGAGTGCTGATGTGAAGGTCTGCGGGATATCATGTAGGTTCTCGTCAATGGGTATAGCCTCGTTGTTCTCGTTTCCTGTAGCTTCGCGCGCGAGCACATGTATATGCTCTCGCGCGGCGAGGACGGCGAGCGCTTGGTTATATTTCTGGAACGCGCCCTCTAGACTTCCCCCCGTACTTGCACCCACACCTACACTCGCATCCCTTTGCAACCCTCCCCACGCCTCAACATCCACATCATCAACCTCCACCAGCATAGCACCATTCCCCTGGGCCCTAGCGCGCAGGACAGTCATCGTGTCCTCGTTAGCGGGGAGCCGGCGCGTGAAGCACCTCCGACCGGACTTGCACACGCCGGCCTTATGCCACGCGATCTCAGGCAGCGTGGGACCGAGCATGCCGACATGATCGATGCCGAGCTGTGATATCACGGAAGCCGTCACGCTGGCTACGGGCAGGATATTCGTCGCGTCGTACTCGCCGCCGATCCCGCACTCGATCACGGCGCTGCGCACGCCTTCGCCTAGGAACGCGCGTAGCGCCACGAGGGTCAGGAACCGGAAGTAGAAGGGCTTTGTCAAGGGCCCACGGAGTTGCGCTTCTTCGTCTTCTGTTAACAATCCTGCTTCCGCTTCTGGTCCTTTCTCGCCAGTGGTGGTTGTGGTGGTGCGACTGGCAACTAGTTCCGCCCTCGCGGCCGCCGTGCACGCGTCCCAGACCTCGAAGAAGTAGCGCGCGAACAGCGTCCGGGAGATCGGCGCGCCGTCGATGGCGATGCGCTCGCGCACGGACACGAGGTGCGGCGACGTGTACGTGCCGACTTTTCCCACTTGCCCTCCTTTCCCTCCTCCTCCTATCCCTTCTCCTTCCCCTCCTCCTGTCCCGTCATCGCGACCCTGCGCAACCAGCAGCGCGGTAAGATATGCGCACACGGACCCCTTGCCCTTGGTCCCGGCGACGTGAATGCAGCGCAGCCTCTGTGCGATTGCGTCGCGCTCAATGCCCGCGCGCCGCAGCCACGCGAGCATTTCTGGGATCGCGAGCGCATTGAGGTCCTGTGGCTTGTCTTTCGCTGATGCCGATGCCGGAATGGTTGGAGGGGCTGGAGGGGCAGCGAACAGGGATGTGATGGCGCGGTTGGATTGCAGCGCCGCGAGGTGCGCGAGCGCTAACTCGTATGTGCGTGCCGCCGCCATTGTGCGAGATGAAGACGGCCGAATGGCTCGGCGGCTGAAGGGAAGGAGGTGAAGAAAGTGGTGGTGGTGGTGATGTTTATGACAGCGGGCGCTGTAGTTGCTGCCAAGAGCTATTGTGGTGGTAGTGGTGGTGGTGATGGTGACGTGTGGTGAGCGGCGAATGAAACCGGCCATTCTAGGCTTACTACGGAGCCGGAGTTTCATTGCGGAGGACGATAGGTTCCGGTGTTGGGATAATCGATGCAGGTGTGGTCAAGGTCAGCAATTTTTATTTTGAGTTAGGCGGCGGTCTTTGATCTTTTAGCGAATCTTCTTGTCATTTAATGCATGTCCTAAACGTACATGCTTAAGATCTTCACTTTCATGCGCTTTGTAATAGGTGGCGTGAAATTGATCATAATATTCAATTAATTAAGATAGCTTAAGTTGCTCATCTAGAGATCAATGCGATATCCAATCTCCAATGCGGACGTTGGAGTGTTAGTAGGTATGCAGGCTTGTAGGAATAGAAGTTTATAGGTATTCGCTGCACAGCACACCATTGTGTGATCATATGCGGCAACTCTTATCTGTAGTGTTGTCGTCGCCAGTCATACGCGCGCATCTTTCATTCTTGATCTGGGCCTTGGAAATAACGCAATGCACCGCCGACAAGGTGCAGGCTCCCTGTCACGAAAATCTGGAAGCTTTCCGAGTCCGCTGCGAGGCCTTCAGTAACGTTCATGGCGTCTTCGACGCTTGACTCTAGATGGATAGCGGAGTCTGGCTGAACACCACGCCATATTATGGCGAAATCACTGTTTATTATCAACAAGAGCTCCAAAAAGACAATGGGGGAAAGGAAAGGATGTAGTAATGGGTTGGGGGGCCTGTGAAGGGCTGGTACTGACCTCAGCTGTGACTCTGTGTCGGTGTCCGTCGATGAACCTGGCACTGTTAGTTCAAGTTTTGGTGATGACCACGAGAAAAGAAAAACAGAATTACCTACCTTTGTTGTAGCGCGCTAGAACAACATGATCGAAGCGGATGTTCTTCAGCGCGAGAGCAAGCGCTTTGAAGACGTCGGATGAATCGCGCTCCTGCGAGACTTGGGCAAAGATCAGGGCCCGTCGTGTTTGGGATGAGGATCTCCTGTGGCATTAGTATTTGGTATTTCGAGATGCAGCGCTTGACTTACTGCATTGTGGCTGCTGTCTCTCCAAACCACTCTGCTGCCTTTACTACGCTCATTTCATTGTGCGCCCCATCTAGAAACCACTGTGAGGTTCCCCTGGTAATGTACTGGAAGCGGCCCGGCCACGTAAATTGTGATACGCCCTTTTTTATGTCCTCTAAGAGGAATGGCTTGTCTGGTGAGAGCCTCTGCACGAACGAGCGAATGCAGGCAAGAGCGACGGACGCATTGCCTCTCTGGACGTCGGGCTTGAGCTGGACTGCGTCATTGGGGAGTTTCGGGTCATCCGCGACGAATTTCAGAGGCACTTCCAATTCCGTTGCTCTGCTCTCCAGGACCGAAATCACTGAACTGTCTTGCGGGGCCGAAAAGGCGTGCACTTTAGACTTGAAAATACCGGCTTTATGCCACGCGATGTTTCTAAGAGTTGGTCCCAGCTGATTGGCATGATCCATTCCGAGCGGAGTTATTATCGTGGCTACCGGCTGGCTGAAGAAGTTCGTAGCATCATACTCCCCTCCATGATGAGTTTCGAACACAGCGGTTTCGACACCCTCGCGCAAAAACACATGCGTAGCTAGTAAAGCGAACAGCTGGAGGAATCGCGGAGGGGATTCTTCTTCCGACAGTATGTCCCATACTTCGAAGAAATATTTAGTGAAGAGGTGGCGTTCTAGTGGTTGGAAGTTGATACGAATCCGCTCTTCGGGATCGATGAGGTGAGGCGACGTGTAGAGCCCTGTCTTTCGTGGGAATCCAGTTCTTTCACCATAGGCTCTTAGAAATGATTCTACAAAGGCACAAGTACTTCCCTTTCCCTTCGTTCCTGCGACATGAATGATGTTCAGCTTATCGACTTTGGCTGGCTTCTTTCATTAGCGCAAACCTCATCGTTGACACTGTCATCGTGCAATTAAAGCGTACAGAATGTCCTAGCTTGTGAAGCCATTCAACCATGCCTTGTATGCTCGGTGTTCCTCGAACATCGAGTTGACCTCGAGCATCTGGAATACTTATTGGCGCTCCCGAGGCGGCCGCTTTCACATCTGGCCGCTTTGCACGCCGCCTGGCTTGTAGAGTACGGATAGCGTCCTGTTAAAGTCAGACTTGGATACAAAGGTAGGCATTAGGCATTGGTTTTCGTCTGCCTGCAAGTACACTTACACCATAGGTTCTGCCAAGGGTTTTAGTTGCTTCATAGAGTGAGCTCATTCTGCGCATGCTCATGAATTCTTACAATCAACGAATAGTCGAATGAAAGATGATGAAGTACCTATGTGCTAGATTGTGAGAAGCTGTCTGGTAGTTGGTCGGGTGGGGGCGATTCTGGACAAGGGTATGACGATGCACGAGCTGTTATCAGGAGCCTTTAGAAGCCCCTAAGTGGACTTAATTCCGGCAGGCTCTGTCCCTATAATTAGCACAAATAACGGTTGCTAGCGCAAGAATTACCGCCTTTTCCGAGCCCACCTGCGCGTGCCACCCTTCCCACCTGGACCTAACACCCCTGGACCTAACACCCCTAACCCGATTCTGCTAGACCCGACCATACTACCAGATTTTAGTGCGAAACCTGAGAACCGGGGAATCTTGGATGTAGCTGTGTGTCCTTACCCAGCGCGTGTCGCAGCAGGCATGTTAGGTTATTACAGCTCCGTACTCAATTTACTAGTAAACATAGAATACAACAACATGAAAAGCGATACGGCAGCATAATTCGTAGTGCGATTCGTAGCGTGGTCGAGCGCATTTTAAAAACGCGTTAAAATTGTAAGGTGAAAAGGAAAGGAAGAGACGGAGCTGCAAAACTGGCTGCTGCACAAGATCAATTGCCAGGTCAGGTGACCAAGCAGCCCACCTAAAAGCCACTATAGCCACGACCGAGCTACAGCTAGCCGGACCTGCCCGCAGCTGCCCAGCTTGTCTAAATGGGCGACCCACCTACTTAGCAGCTGGCCACCTGACCTGGCAATAAGTACCTACCTGATCTTCTGCGGCAGCCAGTTTCGCGGCTCCGTCTTTTCCTTTCCTTTCCACCTTACAATTTTAATGCGTTTTTAGAATGCGCTTAACCACGTCGCGAATCGCACTGCCGTATTGATTTCCATGTTGTTGTATTCTATGTTTGCTAACAAATTTAGTACGGAGCCGTAATGTCCTGACACAGCTGCGATCGTGCAGCTGCGGTCGCGTTTTTAACTAAAACAAGACACGAGCTTGCGACATAGAGGTACTTCGAATATTCCACTCTCCCCAAGTTTTGCACTAAAATCTGGTGGTTTGGTCGGGTCTAGCAGAATCGGGTTAGGGGTGGTAGGTCCAGGCAGTAAGGGTGGCACGCGCAGGTGGGCTCCCTTTTCCAGCTGTGTGAGCATCGCGCCAGCATCCGGAAAACTGCCACTGCTCAATTCATACCTAGGCGAAGCAAATCGGCTGCAGGTAAAGCTAATACTACAGAATGACTTCGTATGCGATCCAGAAACCCAGAAGTTCTACAGTCTGATCAATTTTGTTTCACTGAAAATATAGGATATAAAGCATAGGTATTACAGAGGTAGGGGCACATTGGCGACAGGGGTGATCAGAAGTCCAGGCTCTCGCCACGAAGTCTCGAAAAGATTTCGGCCGCGCTAGACGGTAAGAAATTGCGCAAAGCGACAAATGAAATGTTCGATCAGTTAGGATTGTCCGACTATTGCCACGAGATGCGGCTGATAGGCCATGATAGAAGGCCCATTCGCATTGACCATGGGAATCTTTTCGGACTTGCGCCCAAGCAGGCGCAAATAGGAGATGCTCTTTACATCATAATCGGCGCAAATGTCCTGTTCATTCTCTGCCGTACTGATCACGGGTGATTTCATATTATCGGTGAGGCGTATGTGCACTCAATAATGGACGGTGAGGCGATAAGAGACGTGCCAAACAGAACTCGGATCACGATTGTTTAGATCCGTCGTGAACAGAATCCATCTCGCATAACTCATTCAATCGAGTTCCTCCAGTATTAGCATACAATTCATCAATATGCTTTCTTGCTGAGACTCGTACACTTGTATTTTATATATTTAGCGGCAACGTGACATCTTTGTGACGTAACGCACTGTTTTGTTCCTTTCTTTTTATCTGCAAAGATATAAGCTATGAAGCAAATAAGGTCATTTGCTCACATAACTTGTGTTGCCATGGGATGATTTCATAACCAATTTCAAACCGGAAGAGCAACTGGCTCACACTAGGGCAGAGCCAGTGCATGTTACAACAAGCTTAAATCAATCCAGCCCTCTTGTTGTCCTCAAGCACTTACGCATCTAACTGCACCTAAATCAAGTAGACGAACCTCCATAGTAGAGATACATCACGATTTAGATGATTAGACTGTGTCCTCCTTCATCAATCCCGTACCATCGCAGACATAGCAATCGAAATCTTTCTTCCCTTTGCCGTTGCACAGCGCGCAGTCGATTTCATAATGTCCCACGCCATGGCAGAGCACACACTCAGTAACAAGCCCAGCACATCCACATACCATATTGGCCTTGCCACTATGCTTGCAATTGCCACAACCCGCCTCAATCTTCTTCTCTCCTAAGCAAATCACGCAGGTCTCTGGCATTTTGGCTAAATTGCAGTCAGTGAACCGGATAATCTCTCATAGAAACTTCCTGCATGTTCACTTACATACCTTTTTTTTTGGTCTGGGTTTGCTCGGTCGAGAATGTTATCAACTAAATACTGTAAGCTTGTTAAGTAGGTAGGTAGAAGATAAGCAATGAATTTCGTAAGTTTAGTTGTCGAACACTTACGATAAAACGAAAGTCGAGAGGAAGTTGAATTGTGCTTTAGTGAGTGACCGTATAATTCTTGCGGATAGTTCGTAAGAGCAATGCGAAAGAGGGAAGGGTAAGAAAGCTATTCTTATACCCAATGATGCGTTGTGGTACAACAAAGCTCAGCGGGTTATTATCCCTATTATTAAATCATCTTCCTAATATGCCACATGATGATTACGTGGATGTTTTCGGACGTAATTTGTGTAGCATTGTGGAATAGTAGCTGTTTGTAGCTTGTGATCAGTGCTTGGTTGGTTATCGCGGGCAGATAATTCTTCGTGATACCAAATAGATCTGTTTCAGTCCTCGCCTGCCGCTCCAGAGGCTGGGCTGATAAACAGACTAGGGTCGATGCCAGCCAAAGGAAAAAATACAATCGTGCCCTTGTGTCGTGACTATATTATTGCGGCAACACCACCATCAGTAAGGGCTTTCCTATTTACGAGTATTTCTCGCCCCCAGTTCAGGTCCAATATCTCCCCCTTCTACCCGCAGCACACGCTCACTTGGCTAGAATGAAATAACGTAGCCTCCTTAACAATCTTGATATTACGAATTTGTCACACTTTAGATGTGATGATTAATGCATTGACACCCTAGATGCAGAGCCAGTTTGTTTACTGTAACACTTACACAGGGACCGCAGTCTGTTGACTCTATCGGCGGCCTCTCTCTTCAGGTGCACGATATCTTTGTCGGAGTTTGCTTCACCTGTCTTGTTATCAAGAATCGGGCTTCACAGAGTGAATGGAAACAAATTTGCATCGACTATTGTTGCCACTTCCCCTAAGAGAACTGGTTTTCTTGAGCCAACTGGCACTTAAATTTCATCATCTGCACACGTAGGCTTCGGGCCAATGACACTCGATAGATCTTGCATGGTAGCTAATGTAGTGTCTACTAATGAATCAGGCGATTATTGTATCATCTCCTCAATTTGATCAAAGAGTATGCCTTGGGCTCTAAGGTCATGTTGAGTGACTTTACCAGTCGAGCTGCCAAATTCAGCTACTAGTGCAAGACCTTCGACGGATATTCAAAGACAGGAGACGGGTCGTGCTTTTACAGCATCGAGTCAGAGATGATCAGGATAGATTCTACAGACCGTTCATCCCCTTCATAGTGCTACGATTACAATCGTACGTCGTACATCAAAGACAATTTCTTTTACCTGTCAAACGTAAAGTTTGAAGTTACTGTTAGTAGGAAGGTGGTGTGGAAAACACAAAGATAGCCTCATTAAACCTTTTACCGCATGCTTAGAAAAATGAAAGGAGGGTTTAAAGTGATTCAATTTCTATAAAATAAAAGAAAGATTCTATGTTACAACTGCCGATTGATCGGGTTGATCTAGAGCTCTCACTATCCTGATGATGGCGAAGAGCATAGGCCACAGGTACCAGCCTGCGAAATTCGTTTAGGGGTTGGCTTGCAGATGTCCTTACCCTTACAGCCGGGTCCGTGTTGAATTGATGTGTTGACTGTGCAACCGCACTCGGCAACGTAGATAAGCTGTGCGCAAGCCATGATTGAGTCTGTAGTGTTTTCCTAGAAGGGTTTATATCTGAAGGTGCTCGAAGATCGTTGTGTTATAGTTAAGTCTATTTTCCTTTCCCAGAGAGGTTTTTTGGGTGATATTTATAATAGTTTATGAGTGGACCCATACTCATAACAGTCCCTTGCTTATCATATTGGTCAATGCATATTGTTTAAAAAACACAAAGAAACGTGTTTCATAGCGCTGGAAGACTTTCATTGTTCATAGGGAATGGCGAGCGCACAAGTAGCAGTGTTCGTTTAGCTTCGTCCTTCCGGATAGAAGGGTCGGCTGACGTACAACAACAGAACATGTCACTAGGCCACCACACTGCCAAAAGTGTTAAAAACTCGACGGTGGGCACTCGTGACATAGGTATACATAAGAGTCTCAGTCAACCTCTTACCGATATTTCTTACTATTGAATAAGTAATTAACATCTTGCCGCTACACAACTGTACATAATGCTTTCCGTTTAAGGACAGGCCGTCCACGCTTGTGTGTTTCGTTGAGCACGAACTTGTGAACTCCCTTTGATTGCAAAGTAAAATGGCCGACGCTTTATAATTCTTGATGAGAGAAGTTAGAATCTTTATTTAAATAATGCTGTTCTAGTTTCCCACAATCTTAAAAGTTATTCGCGGACAATGCGGGTATAGTAGCCTCGTCTGTAATGTAGATTCTGCATTGGGGGCTGATCGATCTGCATTCGCCCGTCTTAGCCACGATGGTGTGCAGGTCATGGTCGAAGCAGGGGTTAGAAACCGCCAATCGCTGCGATGCAACCCAGCAGTGACTCAGCTTATGGAGTACGTAGTAATTGCTGTCACGCTAGCTATCTTGATTCGTTTGATAAGCTACCTATATATAAAAATAAATATATGGACACCTATATACTTAGTTTCGATCCTTGCCACATTACCACTCACAAAACGGGGGGCATCAATCAAACTGTGTCTGTTTCTGAACCGGTCCGTGTCAAATTCATCCCGAGAAGAAGCATTGAAGCACGACAGGAACGCGCTATGGGAAATCTGCAGCGGCGCATTCAGCGCCCGAGGAGAATCTTCTTTGTGGGCGGCGAAACTGAAGCACAAGCAGACCCTGTTCAAGAGATCTTGGACGAAGAGTCCCGATCCGAGAATTCTCATGCTGCCAGAAGATTGAAGTCTCTTTCAAAAGAATACGGCTACTTCAAAGAGCAGCCAGCGCAGATTCCACACAAAACGAGCCGGGTAGCAGAATTTCTCGGTGGCCAGCCTCGAATCAATTCGTTCTCTTGCAGTCACCTCCTATCGTATTGGATCTTCAACTCTCCTGAGACTAATAATAACGAGACAAGAAACGCGTCGAAAGATTCGACTAGTAAGATTTACCATCTCGAGGCACGGTTGTTTTTGCTTAGATATAGTAGGGAAATGTAAACAGATACAAATTCAGCAGGGTGAGAAGATCTCCGACTGGATCAACGAAATTCTAGGTCATCTCGAAGAACGCGCTCCCAATTCTCTGCATCTTATGTAAGTTTCTACGTGTCGTTATCGGTTTGAATTTGCTGATTAATTTGCAGCGCATTTGCCGAAGAGCCCAGCTCAAGAGACTTGACAGGTGTGTTCACTTCATTGCGTTATACAGCAGCTACGATCAGTGGACGACTGCGGACGCTACATTTATATCCCACATGGATTCTAGAGATTCTTATTGCGCACGCATGGGGCGTGGAGCTCATGCCCTGGGCACCGAATATGAGTCCCCAAAATTCGTATGCGTATGAATTTGATTGCCCGAAGCCTCTGGAACTTCCTTCTATCAGAGCTTCTGATATGTTGGCGTCTCAATTGCCGCCTGGACCCAGAGCCAGAACATACTGGGGAAAGGATCCCCGCCGACCCGGAAACATCGACCCGGACCGAGGGGAGAATGAAATGTTGTTGTTCTGGCAATCTGACTGCACGGAGTTTACTTCCGATTTTGCGGTTTACATATGGGAGCACCAGAAATCAATACCTTCCGGCGAGCATGCAAAGATTATTCTTTGCCCTGCGGCAGTTGAAACCGAAGGTACTCTTCTTATTATAGTCTTTTCATCCTGTCGACCACATGTCTTGTTCTCGGAAAGAAGGGGCAGCTTCACAAATCTCATGTCAACTGATAACTCGACCTGGTCGCCTGATAGTGAAGCTGTCTATTCTATCTACTGTGTCTTCGAGGTCGTAATTACGGACACGGCAGATTTCGTAGATCGCCTTTACAGACAAGTCTCGCGGCTCGTAAGTGAAAATCAACGCGGCTCAATGGGGCGATATGAAGAGCTGATATACAAACACAGCACATGATTGGCCGACAAAACCCATCCACAGCCAAGCTACGCTTTTTACTGCACCTCGAGGACCTTCATAAGGCAGCAAGTGCCGGCGTAAGAAACGCCTTAAAAATTTTGGCGGTGTTCACCCTATGGGCACGCGAACACGACTACATCAAGTCGGAAGAGAGATCTGATGTGCTGAAAAAAGATCTAGAGTTCCTTGATAAAGAGTTGACGAAGCTACGAGACAACATTAGCAAGGATCAGGAAATCTTGCGCCATCACCTTCAGTTAGAGCAAGACTCTAGATTTTTCAGGTTAACATTGTTAGCGTCGTTATTTTTGCCTCTCTCATTTACGACAAGTTTCTTCGGGATGAATATTACTTCAGTTAGCGACGGGACAAGATACTTCTCTAGCTGGACCAATGCGACAATAGATTCACTGGCTCCCGATACGCAAAATTCAACCAAGGCGATCGCTTCGATGATCCAAGAGACTTCAAGCTCGGATTTCTCCTTCTTAACAGTGCTTTTGACTGGAGCTGCCCTCACCATTACTCTACCCCTTTCATTATTTATTGGGGCAATCCTTCGAAGCATCATTCGATCTGCCACCAAATCCATTATCTACTGGAGAGCCGTCCTTGTTGCCTTTGGCGCTATCTATATTGCTGCCAGCATAGGTCTGTCGGCATTTAGCTTTGCTTTTGTTATCTTTTACCCTTTCCATGCCCCATTGGTATTTTATATCGTCTGGAAAACATACAGGGCCTGGTTGGGTAATCATCGCCCCTATATTTGGACGAGCATCGCCTGTATAACCGCCGCTGCTCTTGGACTCTTCATCGTAGCTCCGCTTGGGCTTCCTGTTATGATATTTCCTTGGGGCTATATCGGTGCTGTTTGGTGGAGCTATCGGAAGCGGAGAGGGCGTTCCAGGAGGCCAACTGATTCACCGGATGAGCCATGACAATAGAGTCGTCTGACTCGTCTCTGGATACCAAATGCCATTCACTAGTCATACCGGGTCGTTGAACTTCATGTTGCACAGTGGTTGCAGCTGGCATGTCGTCAAATAGATGTTCAATAGGATTCAATGCCATTTAGTTATAGATGACTTGGCTCAATCAATCGCTCTATCTACAAAAATAATATAGCCAATATTGGGGCGAGCATCCCTGCTACCCAAAATCCCGGCCTGGTGCCACACGGGGGGCTGCATGACCAAAGTCCGCAGCGTGGAGGGCCGTAGTTTTAGTCAAGCATTGTGAGGCCCATATTCTGGGCTCGTCCCCGGCGCTATGTAGGTCAGGTAGGTACCTAACCTAGCAGTTATCATCGACGCACATGAAGTCTTCGAGAGGGACCTGCTCTTTGATGGCCTCCAGCATTCTAGCCGATTGCTTTTGGCTTTCCCCGACCTATAATTATACCCGTGATATAATAGTGAGACTTCTGGACTTTTCCTACATGTTAAGCTATCGCGCCTTCCTGATGCATATTATGACAAGGGCCTCAGCCCGCCATTTTTGAAGTATTGGATATGTCGAGCGTCATATATCTCTTGGAATAGGACGTCAGCATCAAAGACTACTTCGACGAGCACAACTTGACGTGGACGCCTATGATAGAGAAGCTGGGTGCGAGCAGCCACAATACAGTTATCCAGTTGATCGTAGTGCTCCCATGTCTCGGTGTCTGCCTCAAACGCCCTCGACAGGCTGCACGTTTCATAGAAGTCCTCGTTGGGATCCGGGATGAGCCGACACATCCAGTCACAGCTCACGAAATCGTCCGTCTGTGCTAGATGGACGCCAATGCGTTTAGGTATTCTCGGCATTTCTAACATGCTTGTGTTGACACTCGCGTCGGTGCTTGTGCTTGTGCTCATTCTCGTGCTCGTTCTCGTATTTGTCTCTGTGTTCAAGCCATCGAGTTGCTCTTCGAAGACAATAAGCCCGTGCGAAAATGATTGATTTGATGCGCCAAACGGCGGCGCAAATATACTGATTTGCTCCTGCAGAGCTCCTTGGGGGTATGCTGCAACGACGCGGTAGCCAGCTAGACCGCGGGGGAATGTGAGCATGAAACCCGCCTTTTGCACGTCGTCGTCCTCAAATCCTTTCATAACAGGGTCAAGATCAGGCCCGTACGCCTCGTAGATGCGTGTAAAATAGGTGACTAAGTAACTAGTTGTGGTTCTAGTGGTCAAGTCTTGGACTTGATGCCGAAGGTCTTTCTTGGTTTCTCGTAGGGGCTTCCGAACAAGACAGACAGGGTCCCGGCCTCGCATGTATGTGTTGCCCTTACCAAGAAGCGGAAGGCAAATTTGTACTAGCCGCCCTCCGTCACGGTTTTCAATCTCGTAACAGTTGAGGACAGCCAGCACCCAGAATGGAGATAATGTGTGTATAAGCGGTGTTGTCAGCGATAGTCCCGCGTTATTAAAGTGGAACGGAGGCGTTATTCTCGATTCAAATCGTGGCTGAATTCGGCCAGTGTCTCGAAAGAGACTCGGGTGATGTGCTAGGAGTGAGTTATCTGATTCAGCAGTGTTAAAGGTGAAAATGCTGTGGTCATCTGAAGCTTTAGTGATCTCTTCTTGTAGCCGCCTGAAAGCATTCTTGCCTTCCCCGTAAAGCAGAGGCATATTGATATTGAACATGCCCAACAAGCTGTACGCGATGTCTTCTTCTCGGGTGGTTTGCCTGTTCGCAGCCCATGACATTCTCTGTGCAATACTGTATTCATGAAGCCTTTTTTCCTTAGACAGGCACAAGCGATCGATGCCCGTCTTTTCAGAGATGGAGCTAGATAATGCCTTCTTGGTGCCCAGCATCACCCAGTCATTCGAGAAGAACAGGACATGGTCGGGTGCTATTAATTCTTGCAGCGTCCATCCGCGAGTAAACCATCGACTCTTTTTCAAGAGATCAATCTCATCGGACCTCCCAAGTGGCTGGCTAGACACGTCGTCTAGATACACATAGCAGACATTGGCCTTCTCGTACCACGAAAACATAGAGTTTATAGCTTCCGACAATTCGGCTGAGCTTGACTTATCGATACAGACGGTATCGATCCACACATATGAGAGGCCATCTTGACGTGCCTGCTTGCAGGTCGACAGGATCTTCGCAAAGCCGGCCGTCGTAGACTTACGCAGTCTCGTTAATCGCCGGCTCCAGTCCGCGAACGTGGCCTCGGCCTTTCCCCAGGTATGTGATAAAATGGCATATTCGGGGGCATTTGCTGCCGTGAATTCCTCTATGCGAAGGCTCCTGGTGTTGAGTAGCCTCATGGCATTTAATTGTGCATATTAGAGACCCCATGGCCTCCTAAGGGAGAATCGTAGTCGCGATGTAAGCTAGCGTAGGAATTGAATGCCAAGCCCCGAACGGCCCTGGTGAGGCAACCAAATCAGCCCCTAAGAGAGGGTGGATCCCTTTAAGTGCCGTTTCGGCACCAGTACTTTGTATAAGCACTAAGCGGGGGTATCCAACCAATTAAAACTCACCATTCTGGGGTGTTAGAGGGGTGTTAAAGTACTGGTGCCGAAATGGCACTTAAAGGGATAGACGAAGCCCCTTCTATCAAGCACAACCTACAGGGTACTACGCACCTACAGATAATAATGCAAAATGCTTTTCGAAGGAAAAGAAGGCAAATATCAGTAAATATACGAATCTATTTTGCCTTTCTTGTCAATTTCAACTAAGAGAATTTATACACCATGTTATCCTAGGCCCGGGTCGCATTTATTCATCCGCTTAAGGGTGTACGAAGTAGACGATACCGTAAGTTATACGCCAGCTCCACTTTCTTTACAAATTAGGTAGCCGCTTAAAGCTTTGCGGGGTTTCGATATCAGCTGCTATTTAAGGCTTAGTTCATGCACGAATGACTTGACGCGGGGGCTAAGGGAACCAGGTGCCCGGTCCGCGTAAGAACCCGCAGACTTGGAAGTACTTCGTACATAAGCTAAAATGAAAGCAGCCGCGACTGCGCTTCGCGCGTCTCAATGCCTTACCGTTTGCAGGTCAATAATATGTGATCAACTTGACTGCACGCAGCGTTCAATCTATTACATGAGCCGTGGCAAACAAGCATGGCTGTATCTTCCCGGCGTTTTCACAAAGTCGTTCCACCTCGCTAACGGACAAAAGTCCGCCGTAATCCAAGCACATGCTGTGCCGCCGCCTTGCTTGTTATATTTTGGTCTTGGCGTACTAGCGCGTATGCGTATACGATGATACGAACTCGCGTGCAATACCGCCGCTGATCTGCCTGCACGTATAATAATGTTTTTTTCCACTCGATTTCAGCCTTTACACTGGATGGTCTACACTAGGTGTTATGAGCCTCATCAAAATTTCGAGACTAGCGCAGTATGTTTATGTGCGATACTGGCGAAGGAGCATACTGCCGCATTGGTCCAAATTTTAGTATCTTTAGCGTCTTTTCATACAATGGCTTGACTGTACCGCTGCAAATAACCCATGAAAAAGTTACTTATAATGATTTCCAACAAGCAATCAAAAGGGGGAGATAAGATTGACGTCGATCAGATACTAAAGCAGGATATATGCTCTGCGCTCGCATAGCGAGTTGTGTTCATGAAAAAAGGAGCAACCTTCCTAGCTATCTATTATCCGCTAAGTCTCCGAAGGAGATCGGGAACAGTGCTAAACTATATATAGCCATGAAAAAGCTAACGGTCAACTAGAGTCTCTGGGGTTAGATCACTCGCGCTGTCTCAATACTACCGTACCTTCATTTGGACGTCGAAGAGAATTAGAACATGGCTGAATGAATATGCGATGCTTTCTCATCAAGCTGGTTGAGGGTATACCTGATATTGAGACAAGCCGCTAAATAGGTATATATTGGCAAGAGATGTATACGAACTAACATGGCCCTAATATAAAACGCCTGATGGTGATGTCCATCATGAATTCCGTCTGCGCCTGGATGGTTCGCCGTTATTCCCATCAACAAAGCCTTCCTTGATAGCAATTTCCTCCTCTTCTACAGCACTGCTTTCTAATGCAAAACGATCATCGATAGCTATTGATGCTGATGTCGGTACCAATGCATAATCACCGCCCGAACCTGGACCATTCCTCGATCGGGTACCATGCTGTTTCCCTACACCAAGCCATTCCACAACAACAAATCGTGCCAAGCGGATGGACGATTCGTCAATAACGCGCCAGAAGTAGTCTGATGCTATTATGTTAAAAATGTTGCCGACGATGTACCCAGCAACGAACGCGGAGTTCTTGGACCAGCCATATTTGTCTTGCAAGACCGCATATAGGGGATTGCCGACATGGGTGTGCCCTAGACCCTGCAATAGGTAATACGCGTAGCTGATCTCGCCGAGGTACTTGAGAAAACTGACGGATAGCACCTTTTGCAACAGCGGTAGCTGCTCGAGTCCCCAGAGCATCGAAAAGGCGCCGATAGTCCCCCACCACCATACCCAACCCCCTACGGGCTCTGGCGCGCCGTGATTGTCGTCGGGCCGCCAATTTATCGGCGTAAATTCCCAAATAAAACGGTAAGGTTGTGCAGAATTTGGCATAGCTTCGGGCCAGCCGCATAGTAACAAGCCGAGGAGTACGCAGAACACGGCGGGTACAGTTGTCAACCATTTGCTCGTACGAAGAGGTCGGTTGAAGAGACGGGAGAGGTCGTCCGATAAGGGGGCAAATCGCAATTCGGCTAACAGCATTCCACCCATAGCGCATGCGACGTCCCAGCGACGATTGCAGTAGACTGACCACCCTGCGACGAAGATGATGACGGCCTTCCGGCCAACCGTTGATAGCGTTGCGGTCGTGGCTATCATCAGGAACATGACCAATGATAGTCGATACTCCACGCCTAGAGTCCAGGCTTGCTCAAAATAATGCGGAGGAGGCTTCATCCTTGCCCACTATGATAACAAGCGTTAGTAACATCTCCTTCTGTTGGCATTCAGCGCTCCCGCGTGCTTTCGGGACGCGCAGAGAGGTTTCGCGAGGAAATGGGATGAGAATCGCGCGGGCTATTACATACGTGGTACGGATCCATGACAGTAACGGAAGAAAGCCAGAACTTGTACAGATGAGCGAAGATATTTGGCGCTTTGTGGTCCATCCTGCCCCAGGGCACGTAGTAGGTGACGAATGCTGTTATGAAAGCGAGCGCCAGCATCGGTCCAAATAAACGAATGGCGCGACGCAATGTCATTGACGAAACGCTTGTTAGCAGGTCATTGCCCGATTTCTCCTGCTTAGCTGCCCTGTCGGGGTCGTTGATTTTGCGTAGGGATGAGTAAGACAGCACGAATCCCGATAGCACAAAGAACACGCACACCATGCCTTTCCCAGCTATCAAGGCACGAACGATTGGCAGCTGGATGAAGTGCTCCAACTTGTTGCCGCCCTCATCTGTCCCGTATGGCTTGAATATGAAGTCGCGGTACTTGTCCATCGTCATATGCTCATTAAACACTATCCAGCAGGCTATGCCTCTGATCCCATTCAGATAGGTCGTTGACATCGTTTTCGGCAATCGTCGCTCTGTAAGTCCCAGCGGCCGGGCGATGCAGAAGGGAAGAAGAAAGAGAAGCCATCGTAGCGCCAGGCTTTTAGGGGGACTGGAAGTCAAGCCATCACTTCCAGACCGGAGGTCGCTTGCAGCGAGGGGCAAGGCCGTTCCATAGTGACGGTTCGGTCTGCTGATGAAACCCTTCACCCATCGTCTTATATGATACATAGTGAGAGTTCGCCGGATGATGTAAAAAATGACCCGGACAATTAACGAAAGACTGACAGGTCAAGATGTGGAGAAATCAGACATGACAACAAAGAGAAAAACTTTTTGGCTGCCATAAAGCTGCCTAATGGGTTAAAAGACAAAGAAAGGGAAGGTCTGATCGGTATATACTCCGTCAGGGTTGCTTTCAGCTCGCCATCAATCATCGCCAACCTAACGAATTTCGGTTAGCAGTAATCGCGAAGGATGCCGTTGGCTGGGGCTGAAGCGACCTCCGCCCGTATGCCGTAAAGAACAAATGGCAGACTCCGTATTTGGGATGTGGGGGGTAAGAGTCCTGTCATCGTGGCTGCAAGCCATGATGAGGTGATATGGGCCTTTTGTTGACGCGGGGCGCTTATACGATACTGGGGCATTCGACCGAACCTGCAGGCAGAGAAACCGACAGAGCGCACTGACGACAAGATCGTTCCGGCCATCAAACGGGATCTGCCTTATGGAAAGGATTGCATAGCGTAGGCCCAGGTTCCATTCGGACCATTCCCGCGTCTGAACGCTCTGACTTCCCCGGCATTCATAATACCAAGCGTGAGCCGGGATTCCTTATCACAGTTGTTTCCATCTCGCTACATACCACCTTTTCTAACGAAATGTAACATCGCATCTGACGTGCTTATACTCGCTAAGACCAAAATCGTCTTCCGGCTGAAATCTCGGCGCAGCTGCTTATCAGCCAAGAACTTTTGATGGAGATTGCCAAGAGAAACGTTTGCACTAAGCGATGGCACTGCATCTCATAATCGTTAGGCAGGGAAGAATTGTGCAGCTTGGCAGCCACCATGAGGGGTAGAATATAATTACACTGTTCCTTCATAATGACTTTTCTTACACTCGGCCGGCCGATCACCCTTGCCACGAGCACCAGGGAGAGCAACACACGAACGTAAAACCTCTTATTGCTGCGAAATGACTCTTTCAATCATTCACACGAATTCTTCCATTGTAAGAGCTCCAACAATAGCCCAAGGAGCATCTAAATCCATTTCTCTATGCCCAGTCTTACAATAATACATCAAATATTATGATCAACCCGAAGATTTGGTACAATCCTCAGGAACCAACTGGTCATCCGTGATGTGTAACGTAATTTTTCGATTCGAGGTATATGTTTCAAGATGGTAAAGAAAAAGAACATGGGGCGGTTTGCATATGTCTCCGGGCGAAGGGGAGAATGAGCCGTGTGCTTTGACATTTATGTGCAGAATATGTTGCACAGCCGTTTGGTAAAGTCGAAGGCTTTGGACTGGACCGTCCTGCTCTTCAAAGAGCAGAAGATGAGCCAAAGGACGGAGAAGAGAACCAAAATGATGAGCAAGCAAAAGAATATAATTTAGGTCGGTCACGGATAGGCTAGTGATGGTGCAACCTCCTGAGTTCTTTTACACAACGAACCTAGAGTATAATATTGTGAAGGCGACACTAACGTAGAATCTTCATGGAAAACTATGTATGGTACAGAATATTTCACTATACATCGTGATTTACGGGGTTGGCGAGCCAAAGTCACTTATGAGATGAGATATAACCGTCCAACACATGTAAGACAGCAAGCTCAATGATTGAAGCAAGCTATCAAGTCATCGCTGCAGTATTGTCTTCTCTCAGTAGACAATAAAGTAGAGATGGCATGCTTTCGCATTCATTCCCTAGCGTATCAAAGGGGCAGAAGATTATGAACTAGAACTTATAGAGTTTTTCATTGTTGATATTTCTCTATACAGAATCATAAGCACGGAGTCTATGATATACGAAGGAAATTAGTTTTATCTTCAAGCTGTGACAAGGGTACGGATTTGGTGAGTTCTTTCGAATCTCGCTACGGGGAGATCCATTTAATTTGCAGAGTTCGGGAATATTAGAAGTTCCGGCATTCGAGATTCTAGTTGCAGCAGCTGATGAAGGCGAAATAGACCAAATGAGAAAGGAATTACAACTTTAAAGCGATCACCTCTTATTGCTCTGTATCTAAGTAGTGCACTATCATTGAAAATAAGAGCTCAAAGAAGAGCTGACAGTATCCTAACATTAGATATTTGGGGGATGCAGTGTGATCCGACTGTCGGCCAGCAGTGGCTTCGGATGCATGGAGCAAACTGTCACTGATGTCTCACCTGCTAACGGAAATGTCTTGACAACCCCTGCGAGAAATTCTCCATCCGCTTCATACGTTCGTGATATCCATCAGTCGTTTCTTTCCGCAGCTACCGAGGTACAGGTTCATGAACGAAGTAGCATCCCGTCTTGCAGAATCCTTCAAGAGGTATATTTCGGCGCCACCCGTGACGCTGGCTCAGTTACCGTCCCAGCTCTTAGGCCTCGGTCAAAGCTGCGATTCTCAAAAGTACCACTTTCCGGGGATGCGGCCCCCGGGAGTGCAACCCCACGGAAGGCTCCCGCAGCAATGAAACCTGCTGGACGAAAGGAGTAATCAAAAACAAGCATCTGACTGCCCCCACCACCGTTGCCCGCTACGACATATTCAAAGAACGTATGAACACATCAATGCTGCGCGTGTGCTGGAATAGAACGCCTAATGTGATACATGCCATATGGCTGATCGGTCATGTCGAACAAGCGGCAGACCGTAAAATTCCCGTCCTGGGCGGACGGCTCAATAAAGGGGGTCGGACATGGTCAAAATTGTCCAAGAGGGTGGCTTGAAATCGACATCAAAGCGCGGCAGCGCCAAGCTCTGTGGCGGCATATGTGCACGCCGAGTTTGGAAATAT
Organism: Nemania sp. FL0916; assembly: GCA_022578715.1. Taxonomy (NCBI): domain Eukaryota; kingdom Fungi; phylum Ascomycota; class Sordariomycetes; order Xylariales; family Xylariaceae; genus Nemania; species Nemania sp. FL0916. The sequence goes on from MU390402.1 coordinate 34,748, forward strand.
CATTAGAAGAAGGGTCACTCCCCTATCCGGAGAGTTCAGCGTGCCGTGCACCCCTGTCATATGCTGAATGATCGTCGCGTAAGCGTGTTGCAGAAGAACCAGGGCGAAGGAACCCCTTTACGGTAGGACCTAGGTAACACAAGACAGCCGGGGTGATGATTCGACATCTCGATTAATAGGACTAGACGGGAAACCGGATGGGATGGATTGGGGTTATGGAACGGGGGTAGTGATCAGAATCAGGCATCATGCTTGGCGGGAATCTACAGTGCGAATCATGCTGCCTGATTTTGATCCATAGCTCCGTAATTGAGGCGGCCTTAGCAAACGAAATGAGAACGTATATTGAACTTTACTCTAGGCTGAAAAGGGAGCAGAGTTGAAGACTACGGAAGTTATCGCACACAGAGTCATCGAAGCTCAACAATTCGGCAGAAGGTCAAGGGACCTAATGCTACGGTAGATGAACAAAGAAGGGTGTTTCAAACTACAGAACCCGTCCTTCTAGCCCATAATTATAGAGAACCAAGTATATCGACATTCAATGTTGAATTGACCGCTCAGTCTGCAAGGAAGGAAAGTTCGTGTTACCAATTGGATTCTTGAAGCGGTTTTGAAGAGTTGCTTTCTAGCAATGATGGCATGGCTACCCTGGGTGAGCGAGGGCTGGTTGAGATCACGATCCTAGCTGAAAAAACATCTGGCAAACTTCCATAGGTTGCGACGAAGCCTATGGGTCACATCTCACACATTTCAAGGAGATATTCACACCAGGACGGCTGTAGACATCTGTTTCAGCTTTTAACTTTCTTTGTACATCGTTGAGTTGACTGCCCCAAGCTTGAAACACTGGGGATATGACCTGTCTGTTGAACTTCTGATATCACAAAATCGGAATGAGGATCGCTGGCCGTGCTTTCATATAAATTACAGGAACTCCGTCGTAGGCCTTGCGGACATGATTCCCTGCTTACCCAAGCCATATATCGAAACAACTCTTCGTCCCCCTCTCCACCCCGCCCGCCCTCCAAGATGTTGATGACCTAAAACATCCCCTTCTGGCCCCCCTTATATTCCCCGGCTCGGCCGATAGCTTGATCATGGGTAGGGAGAAGTCCCGGATGCTTCAAATCTAGAGGTATTGGACCAGGTATATACCTGAGCACATCGGACCTGTCGGAAATAGACGGACTCCTTACTCTCAAGCATGATCGTCTAAGGGTGATAAGTTGGTTTATTTCCGTTAGGGCTGATGGCCTCAGGTATATACCTGATTCAAATACCCCTGGATATGAGGCATCCGCGACTTCTCCCTAGCTATCGGTCGAATTATCGGTCGAATGGGGGAACACTGGGGTGGTTGAAGGGGAGGTTGTAGGTTATCAAAATCTAAAAAGACGGGCGGGAGCAAGCTCAGAGGGCATCGACCCCCTCCAAAATCGCCAATGCGCCACCCACGAGATGGAGACTACCCGTGATGAACGCCTGTACCGCCTGTCCCTCGCCCACAGATGCACCAACATCGCGCACGTGGTTGATAGCGTGCTCGATCGTGGGTACGACGGAGATTTTAGCCGTGGGTTCTAGAAGCGCCCACTTCTCGGCGAACGCGCGCTGTGCGGTCAGGGCCTTGATGGCGGCTGCGTCATACTGGTGGTTGACGAAGGCGCGTTGGTAGCCCGTCTCCGCGTGGGTGACATTGGTGCAGAAGATGACGTGTTCGAACACGTCACGAGGCCCTTGACTGTTTGTCTTCAAGGCAGTAATCATACCCTCGAGGAATTCCACAGCCTCCTCGCGGCCCTGCTGGTTGAAAATGAGGGCCTTCGGACCCGACTTGGTAGCACATTCGCCAGCAAACCACTTCGTCGCCATCTTGAGACTGTCTACCGTGTGCGCTCCGTCTATGTACCAGCACACCGGACCGTCCGGTTTCACTTCACACCGCCCGCGCCATACGACTTGCTCTAGACCATCGACGAATTCCTTGGACAGAGTTGAGGCGCCAGCCTTGAAACTGGGATCGAGCTTCTGCAAAGCCGTTTCAGCTAGTGCTATACCGAGACTTGCGTTCCTCTTCTGAAACGGCGCATCCGGCTGGATTCGCACACCATCCAGTCTAGGATCAATGTCCAAGACTTTCAGTGGTACTCCTTTTTCATTGGCTCTCTCCTGCAACACCTGAGCAGCGCTGGGGACCTGTTCAACAGTGAATGCGGCACTTCCTGGTTTCATGATGCCCGCCTTGTGCCAGGCTATCTTCTCGATCGTGTTACCGAGAGCAAACACATGATCAATCCCAAGTGTGCTGATGCCCGTGGCCAAAGGCCGTTCGACGATGTTGGTAACGTCGTACTCGCCACCGATTCCTGTCTCGTACACAGCTGCGTCTACGCCCATCTGCAGAAACACGTGGTAGCTCAGGAGCGTCAGATAGCGAGCATAGATCGGACGAACTGGGGCGGGAATAGCCAAGCGCTGATCCACGATGATGGGCCCCTCACGTTCTTCTGCGTCGCCCAGGCGATCCCACACCTCGAAGAAGTAGCGCGCAAAGAGCGCCTCACTCAGCGGAACACCATTGAGGCGAATGCGCTCTCTGACAGCAATCAGATGCGGGCTGGTCAGGAGACCGAACGTATGCGGCACACCGTGCGTGCGCTGGTAATGGGCAAGGATGGAGGCGGCAAACGCGCATGTGCTACCCTTCCCTTTGGTGCCGGCTACATGCAGGATGTTGAGGCGGTCAAGATCTGACAGCGAGTACCCGATTCGTTTCAGATAGATGCGCATCTCGGCGATCGTCGTGGCATCGGGGCGAATGCCGGCCTTACGGCGGGCTTCGAAGATGGCGTACGGCGTCTGCAGCGTGTTGAGAGCGTCGATAGCATCCTAGCATCTCGGTTAGCACTGCCGAATAGGCGGATAGGCAGAGGCAGTGCTGCGGTAGGACAAGAGGATGGTGAGAGAGGACGCGAAGGAGGTGTACGACCATCACATACGTTGTAGCTCCGACTCGTGTTGGCTGCCGCCATGTTGGATGCTATATTAGATCCCGCGTTGGAAGCTATTGCGCGCCGATACTTCCGGTTTGTCTTGGTCAGGAGAGACTGAGGTGCAACAGAACAACGGGCGCGTCTGAACACATGATGCATCACCCGAATGAAACGGCGACCCTCTTACAAAGGCATCATCTGTCAATCATGGATCGCAAGGACCTGTCGACGAGCATGTATGCCACTCACATATGTAGCTGAGACGTAATAGGTAGTAAGCTCGACAGAGAGAAGAGGGTGGGCTGCGAGCGATATCGCCCAAGACACCGATATAGGAAACCTAGAAAGGCACCTTTCAATCCCACTAAGGGTTAGTCGTCTTCATGTACTTACTGTATCCCGGTCTACGCATACATCTTTTGTGCCGTAACTGCCAGTTTAACACTATGTCCAAGCCTGTACTCCGTACTACGATACAAGGATGGAAAAGGAAAGAAAAAAGAAATCACGATTTGGCGATTCAATTGGTACCCTGTGAAGCGGCTTGAGAACCTGCATCATCACTCTGAACTATTGGATAATGCTGCACCAAAAACTCATCCTCGAAAATGTCTTGTGCCGCCGGTCTATCGTCCGGGAGCCAACACAAGATTTTTCGAACAAAGCGAAGTAACAATTCTTGGTCCTTGCCTTCTAACCGCTTCTCGCGTGACTCAAGCGATTGTTGTGGGATTGGCGTCGCGGCGATCCAATTACCTAGGGGTCTCAACATGAGCATTACTGTATTAGGCAGAACATCGCTGGTGACCTAACTTACCCTCTGCATCCCAGTATTCACGGCATTTCTCGCTACGTTCTAGGAATTTCTTCGGCGGGTTTCCTATGAGTGAAACAATCTCGGCAAGATGCTGCTCATCGTTAAGCTGGCCGTCCTTCATCGCGCGGAATAGCCGACCTCCCTCAAATAAATCCCAAATCTACATTGTATTAGACTCATTCTGTTACAAAAAAGAAGTTTCAGATCAACTAACCATGACTCCAACAGACCATATATCGATTTTACAATCCCATTCCAGACCCATGATTATTTCCGGCGCGCGATAAACACCAGGCATGACATCCTCAGAGAACCGGTCTCCCAGCTTAGCAGCACCGAAATCGCAAATATATAGCGAGCCAAACGTGAGAGGCATTGGCTGAGAAAGATAAATAATGCGATCTGGGAGCGTCTTGCGGTCAGACGGGTGCTCAAGCTCATTCTTCTCGATTTCCGAGAATATCGATGCATCGTGAACCCCGAGCAGAAGATTGTTGGGCGACAAATCTCGGTTGTCATCAGTCATTAGGCCAATCAAGATTGGGAGTGAAACATACCTGTATGCACGACGCCTGCCTGGTGCAGGAAGTCACACCCGAGAAGAACCAATTGCAAGGTCTGTTGTAACAAGACTTTGTTCAACCCTTTCTCGGGAAACAGGCTCCGAAATTTAGTAAAGCTGATGCCTAATGGGCTGAAGAGTAAACAGTCGTGTACTCCATGCGGGCCGTTTATCTGAAAATTATCTATTACGAGACGTAATAAGTCCTTTCCAGGGTGCTCTGCGTCGATAGTTCTAAGATACTGGGAAACAGTGACCTCATTGTTCACGTCTGCCGCATCTCGTTTCCGAATGCAGATCTTTAGAGTCAAGAAAATTTCTTCTCTGATTAAACAGTCAGAATAGCATCAAGCTACCTGATGCCTTCTCATGATACATACTGAAGATCACGGCAAAGCCATATAGTAGACGCGGTGCCATATCCGAGTTTTGCGACGACCTGGTATCGAGACTTGAATACCTCACCCAACCGGACAGGGTAAAATCTGTCCGCCTTGTAGTCTGGGACGGTCTCTTCTTCGACCCTCTGTGACACGTCGAGCTCCTTGAAGCCGCATTCTGGAAACGTACGAACGATGCTCGACCTTGTCATATTGGTGGTAGTCAGCCACGTACGACCGGACCACGCATAATGCCCAGAGATCGGATGGCTTCGGCGGTATATGTGAGGTTTTCTGAAACGAGATATCCCGGATGACCACAGAAAAACTGGTCTGAGTGGCCTCATGACGGTATAATTTATGAGGGTAGGCAGGCAGGTGAACAAGTTTGCAGATGACAGACTTCCACCGCTTTACGCCAAGTACCGGTATCCCTGCACCAACAAACAAACTCGGGAAAAACTAGCCAATAGGGAGACAGCCTAGCAAATCAGCGACTGCGCTCCCTATATATTTCCTGTTACACAGTGAAATACGCGACACCAGTACGCCTACCGTCATCCTTGTACATGCCGATGATACCAGCGATATTTCAACGATACTAGGCTTGGACCGTAAGGTCCTAAAGACATGAAGGAGGAAGCGCATCGCCGCCGCTACCAGCCTGCTCTTCTCCCGAGTATAAATAGTCTCCTCCCCCCCCCGACCCCCCTCTCCTTGTCTTATATCCCGGGCGCCCACGGGTTGGCGAAAGCGGCGATGATCGGGGGATTCCCCCCACCCCTTCTTTCCCCCCAAAGCACGGAATTGACACTGCGGCTTATCGCATTTGCCGAGATTGCCATCATACCATAGATCGTGCCATCGTGGACGTCCCATCAACCCTCTGTCTTGCAAACTTGTCCCGCAAGCTTGTCCCATTACTTGATCCTTTCAAAAAGATACTACAATATTCGTTATGGCAAGATGACAATAGACTTCCTCAACAACGGCCCAGGCAAATGTTAGACTTTCTACCATCCGGGCGGTGATATTAAAAGAAGAGGATCACTGTATATCGGCCACATACCTCAGCGACTTTCAAGCCTCACAATTTCACGTCAAAACGCACCATCACCGTCGGGCACGATGCCTATCCCAAAATCTCCGCCAGAGATTATCTACCAGGTTATCTTCGAAGCCGTGAAAATACCTAACGCGGCACCCGGTGCGCAGGGCGGCTACGATACGTCAGGATCAAAGTTGTTGAGTGGTTCGTGGCTGTGCCCACTTCCCCTTCAGCAAAAACAGAAGCCCATCCTGCTGTCGGATAAGGTATACGCGTCCGTGATGTCGAGTAACCGAAGAGATCCCCATCCGAGGCAATTGAATGATCACACGTACCATACCCATTCCCATTAAATGCCCGCTGCAGACATGACCTCATATTTCAGGAGTCACTGGCTCGGATCGAGCGCACTCCTTGCTCTTTCTATACCTAACTATGACCGCGTCAGACACTGCTTCGGCGCCTGATCTCACATCCGCTGCGCTCCGATGACCCGAATGTCGTATAATACGACCGCATCGGCCGCCGGCGTCGTCCCGTCTTCTCCTTCTATAAAATCACCACATTTCAGGGGATGTCCACAACTACCCCATATCCCAGTACTAGGTATTCGGCCAGCTCCTAGGCAAGCCTATCAAGCTTCGAAATGCTTGCATATTCTACCTGAGGGGCCCACTGGCCCATTCCAACTCGAAACTGGGGAATACTTGATCAGGACTGCACCCTCGGCAGTTGAGCGCTCGTCCAATATAACAATAAAATCTCGATCCAGAAAGCAGAACGATCCATCTACTTGAGCCCAGGTCCGGCACTCGTCTTCGCTAGCTCCAAGAAATTCGTTCTTCGACAGAATAAGTTTCTGCTAAAGCAAACCCCAGCGTTCTTCGATATCCAGCTGACCAAGGCCACGAAGGACGACCCGACGTCGCCTCGTTATAATTACTCGAGACCGATGGTCATGAATAGCTGAGAGGTAGAGACTAAGATACCTCGAATGATTGGTGGACTGCTTTCAGATTGGTATATGGGAACCATAACAGAGAGGAAGCCGATAGAAATGCCGGTAATAAGTCGCCCAACTGCAAGCTGGTATCAAGCCTACCTCAGATGACATTTCAGTCGCGATGCCAACACTAGCCCCCAACGCAAATGCTGAAATGGCTAAGCGACTAGGGTGTCGGCCAACTTGCCAGCTATTAGAGCCCCGATAAGGCCGCTAACAGCTAACAGACTGACTCCCCTGACTCTTCTACAAGAGTGCGCCAACTGTCAGGGCGCAAGTCGCGCGATCTGGCATGTGTGGCCGAGCTGTTGTCTGGACTGTTGTTAGGAACAGGCGGGAGCATCGCCGACTTCGAGTTCGGGGAGTTGGTTGATCCCAACGGGAGACCATGGCTTTTTTTGGCGAACGGGATCGGCGTCGGGGGTCGGGGTCGGGCTGGATGGGCAGGGGCAGGGGTCAGGGGCAGGGGCACTGTAGTGCCCGGTCATAGTCGACGGCGCGCCATCACGGCGCTGGTAAAATTCTAAGTCTTGGCTATAGACCGTGGGGGCAAGATGGTTGCCGGTTTCGGGATGAGAGACCACCGGCGAAAGCTCAAGTCTGATGTGGCCTCTTGCCATTTTGTGGCCCTCCCCGTCCTGCGCTCACAGGCTTCTGTGCAGGGTGTATACCCAACCTGGATGTTGGAGTTCCTCTCTCTAGCCACCAACCACCTATATCTTCACAGCGAATACACGAGCGGATGGAGTTACCCGGGATGCCAAATCTATCGCTCCCCGCCGCCAAAGGTAACGGGCTAGGTGGTAAATGATTTGATTGACCTACCCGGCCGCGCCACAATGATACGACAAACCACTGGATATCACTACCACGGCTGCTCTCATCAACGGGGCGTCTCTTTCTTTTTCTCTTGCCAGCGAGAGTCTAGGAGAAGTGATGCATCTGACTCCTGTTGCGTGAGCTGAAGCGCCCAAAATGACAGAAATCACATCTCGTATGGTCACACCAGGGTAGTTTTTGGTCAGGATCTGGTGATGGGTACCTCACGGGGCCCGCGGGCCGGTTTGATGGTTTGGTGGTCTTTCCCTCACTTGCTGAAGCCCTGGATCTATGGGTATAGGCTGTGAAGCCAAGTCATTTGATATTTCGTTTCCGAGTCGTTGCTAGACACGCAGGAAACAAACAAAGATCCACGTGGAAAACAAACAAAGGTCCACGCACCTTTGAAGCCTGGAAAGTCATCTACTCGGGCAACGAGTCGCTCACAGCTTCTTACCGACTTACGAGTTTCGGGTTTTCCGACAACAGCTGGCCCAACCGCCCATCACCACCACCAGTGCCGGGCGGCGCGGGTATACTGAAAGATCCATAATGTCGGTTGTGTCTATCGTAAGCGTCGACGACACTGCGGTGGTGGCGGCAGAAAGGCGACCCGTTGACTTTTGAGGGCGCCAATAGCTGTGTAAGGCTGGACAATGGCTTGCTGATCACCCTCGTTTGGATCGTTCAAAGCTCGAGCCACCGGCTTCGCAGGCTGCTGCTGCTCTTCTTGAGTCTCGATTATCGGTGTCGGAGATACTGTCTAAGCAGACATCTCGTCGCTTTCTTGATTAATGGGACTACTATAATGGTATCTTCGGACTCGGAGGAGCCAGTACGCTTCCGTTTGCTTTCATTACCGTCATCGTTGTTTACGTTGACTTCGCAAGCCGTTTCTCGTGTCTCTCTGGCTACCTATTGCTGCCGCGTCCCCTAGCGGAGACTCTGCGTCGTAGTCTCCGTTTAACCATTTTGGCTGCCAATCTGCAGGAGATACGACAAGCTCGAGCCCGACGCGCCGCCTCCTCGGCAATGACTACTCTAACGTTGATCGCAGGATCTCCTTCTGACAATGGAAACAATCTGGCCGTTCATTGTGAGTAAAAAGAGATTACCATTTCCTCTTGGTATTGCAGTATTTCAACCAAAACCATCGTCCGATTTGGCGCATTCCCGCCATCCAGCTGCCATGTTCGCTGCCGCCTCTTCGGTGATGATGTTAGCCCATACCGCCCGTTTCAGATCATCGGTACCTTTGAGCCGAGATGCGGTTATATCACCCCACCATTGCCGATCGATTAGGTGTTCGTACGTTACGAGGCCAGCGGACGCCGTGATGAAATCGCTGTCGAACCCCGCGCCTGGCGAGCGGAGCGAATTCCCGGTTCACGAGGCTCCTGGACACTGTCTAGCGTTCCAGCGTGCTGCTGGGGCATGGTGCAGTCTTGGTGGTCGGGTAGTTCTCGATCTCGATCTTCCTAGCTTTGCTAGTCCAGCCCAACTATCACTACCACTTGTGCCAGGCGGCGGTGATTATGCGGTTTCGTTGTCGGCGCTATGAATGGTCAGCTTGAGGCGGTGCCCTCCTCATCCGCGGCCGGAATGGAGCTCGGGAAGGACCTTGCGACTGTCAGATCCAGAGGGCCAGTTGGACAAGTTTGTGATGCCACCGTCGAACTGTGCCCTCTTGCATACGATCACCTGCATTTTTAGGTATACCGTGTAAAGTGCACGGTATTTCGAAGCCGGCAGCATCATGAGGTACTCCACACTTTCCTATAATTCTGGATGACGAACCTACTCCTGAAATCGCCCATCTCAAGGCGGTATTGCATCTCACTGAACACCATACCTAATACTGGCCGAATGACAGCGACCGCAGGTGATGTATCATCCCGCCCATATACGTCTTCAAATATGTTAATAATTGGTTTGGCATCCACCTCGTATGGGCCGGTATAGAGTTGGAAGTCCGATGCGAAGGAAATCAAGTGCCGGACGAAGACCCCGTAAGAGGATGATCTTAATTCATCTATCTCGAAGAATTCGACATACCGATACTCGACGAGCCGAATGGCGCCGGATTCCGGGAGCGCAAGTTCCGGATCATTCCTCAGCCCGTTATGTGATAAATTCGTTGTCAAAGACAATTCCGTCTTTCACCTTGTTTGTGAAGGCGCTATTTTGCCCCGGTTCTTCAGTGGTTTCAACAGAATAAGTTTCTGCTAAAGCGACCACTTCGGGTTTGTGGCTAGATCGCCATTTAAGTGCCTAGCACTGCACAGTCCGGGTGTGGGTAAGGATTCTTTGTCTCTTCGGTATCGATAGCGGCTCATCGATTCTCTTTTGTGCGACAGAGAACAGAAATAGTGACGATTGAAGAATGAGCCTGTGTGACGAGCCACCACCGCGGTGCCGTCAACGTTCACGATAGACACAACCGCTGTTATGGACCTATCAATTCACAATCAAATCGGAATAACGTAAGCCCGTGTCAATTATATCGCTCAGATCAGGTTGTCGCGCCCTCGCTATCGGCCGAAGGTCCAGTTCGATCTAGTGCCAGATACACAAATAATATTGGCTTTCACTGCCGCTTTAGCTTGAGATGGGGTGTGTGTCTCGATAGTCGCAATGGGGCTGAGGGGAGATCGAGAAGCGGTTGTTGATGTAACAACCGCTTCTCGATCTCGATAGCTATATCGAGATGTACTACTATTTCATAATAAGCAACGAATCGAGGTAACAAATCAGACTGTCGGGGGGAGACAAAGTTGAACAAGAGAAGACCTCACGATCGACTCTGTCATACTACATGCCATGACCTCCCCCCCGAGATGGCGCCATTACTCTTGGCCCAGGTAAGTACACATCCACCACATCCTAGATGGTGAATCCATTTTCCGAGAGTTATTGGGTTGTTTTTGATTGAATGCCGAGGGAATCAAGAGCTCGGTCCGAGTCCTCTCTGTTCTTGATGGCATGTTGTGCATCGAGTGAAGGGTCAAGGTCCGTGGTACAAGATGGATAACGATCTGTGCCATCATAAGTGCGTCACCGAAGCTAGCCCAGAGACACACTCAACAGCGTGCTTCGGACAGACAATCGGCTCCCGGCCGAACCCAGAGCGCTCTACTAACGATATTGGTGTGGTCCAGGCTTCTTGGGTCTCTAAACACAACCCTTTGACAAAGGTCAACTCACAACTATACAAAAACAAAACATCACAACTCACCACCAAATGATTGCTTTCACCGAAGACAACAGAATTCTCACCTAGGTTGTTAACGACCACGGTGCTTTGGGGACAGATACCCATGTCGATCAACTAGAAGATGATGATTCTAATTCCGCCGACAACGGTCCAGAGGTTGTGAATACTGCACGTCTCGGATCCGATTTCACTTGGAGCCAGGTAGCAGCATGCGAAAACGCTTCCTTCGCATTAACAAATGACGGTCGAATATACAGTTGGGACATTTTTGCAGCATTTCGGGGTCATCTTGTTCTGCTTACACGCTCCAAACACCACTATGTAGGGCCAGTCTCAGAGGTGAATCTGGATGAGTGCTATCTTTACCGACTGCGTCTAGAAGCGGACTGTATCCTTGAGTCCGCAACATACTGTTTCCGTCCTACTATTATTTGGAGTTGGTCTTTCAACGCGGCCGCCAACACATCGATAAGCACGATCTTCTTGGTACTATCAGAATCCTGCCAGAGCCCTCCCTTTTAGGGGCACGGGCAGTTGGATTGCTTATGGGTTACCACAGCTCTTTCGATTAGCGTCTGCTAGAATATATATATGTGCTCTTCGACTGGTTCCGATGTCAACCTGGAAGCCAACATATATCTGAGCAGCAAGGGCGAGGAAGATGAACACTACTAATGAATAGTATAGTATTGTTCGGCGACCCTTACCCCTGTGCGCAGTATCGACCTGCGAACGAATGCTCCTAGAGGCTGTAAGGCAAGCTCCCCGCGATCGAGAAATCACCCTTTACGACTCGGTTGACGATTTCAGGACCGTAGCCGTCTAGATCTAATTCATGCAACAGCGAATCCAGATCGCCGAACCTGTCAGCCCATAGCGGATGGTCTTCGATGTGCTTTCGGATATGTTCAACTTGTTCAGGTTCCCATATGAATCGCGGCTCTTTGGTGGTGATAAGACTGGCTAGACAGCCAAAAATCTTGGAGTCCCCAGTCCGCTGAGGCGGTTCAGCGTGTTTGGGGGTTGAATCTGTGGCCATTGTTACAGCAAGTGGTGGGTTGTTTTTACGAGTAGCCACTGTTACAGTGAGTAATCGTTGTCGTTATTATGGATCGTTCTGATTTCAAGGGGCTCTCTCGGAGTCAAAGCTCGTCTTGGCAGGTGTTGCGCACAGCAGTCATAAAGACCAAGTAGCACGAGGAAGTCCAACATGACCAGGCATGGTTCCTAAACTTGCATTCCTATCTGCCAGTCTGCGATGTCATCATACCACCAAACTCTCGACTACGAAGACTCATCCCTCTTTAGATGGGTAAGGGAGGTAAGGCTTCAGGTAAGGCTGCAACCTGGTTTCTGGATTGAATCGGAGGGTGTCGACATAAGCCACGTTCACGTTTTCTTGATGTGTTGATACAGCCCATCATGCTAGCTACTGCAATAGACTCAATCTTCCGCGCGCCTCCGCGCAGTATCGAGTATCTACGTCTCGCATATTTGGTTCGCCATTCCCTCCAAGCGAGTTTGGAGTCATAGATAGACTCTATCTAGTACCGAATCCTGCGCGACGATGCTGAACCCATCCGCGACCATCGCCATCGACGTCACCATACTCGTCCTTCTCGGCCTAGGTATGCAAACTTGTATATTCGCATACACTTCCCAATCTTGTATGACAAGTTTTTGCCGCAGTCACTCAAGCTACCCTGTCCAACGAGGCCGTAGTTAATGGCGCTTTAGGTATTTCAACCAGGTCCGCTAAACGGTGGATTAGAGAAGTGGCGCCAGAAGCCGTTTTCTAGTGACCAACGTTGGGTTTGACTGAGCTGATTGTCAGTGGCCGGACGACCATGGGACATATATTCCACCGCCGATGACTAATGTACCGTACAATGCCCTTAGTGCGCAACAGATGCACAATCTAGTCACCACAAACGAAGCATATTACCCGCCAGCCCCTTCCAACGGAGCTTGGGTACCGCCAACTCCAAACAATAGTTCCTTTTGAGCGTGGCTGATTGAGTAAGCTAGCAACAGAAACTGCCTCGGCTATGTCTCCGGCTCGCGTTTCGGTGCCATGAAGCTCAATGTGGTCAATACCATCGACAGTCATTCCTGCAGCGGAAAGAACGGATCGGAACAATTTAATTTGGGTATCGTCCTCGCCGTCAGTGAGAGAGATAGCTATGCTACATAGCATACTATCGATCTACCCACTCATTCTATGTCGAGACTCTAGACTTACAGCTGATATCTTAGTTTCGCTCTTCTCGTCGGTACTTGGATATGGTGTCATCCATGTGCCGGACACTTTCAGATATAAGGGGTCAAGTCCGTCTTGGATATGCTGATATCTAATCAGTTCGTAGAAGTCTGCTATGTCGTATGCTTAAGCTCGCGAGCAAGAAACCCTAGCGCGACAACTAGAGTACCTAAGATGTCATCTACTCCCGACGTTAAACCACGAGCCGGCGGAATTGTTGGGTCCAAGCGACAGGCCAATCCCGAGCCGAGGAATTGATAAGATGGAATCCTTCTCGGTGCTCTAGCAGGGAGCAGCCACCAACCCCCTCCGAAGAAGATCCTCATCAAGATCGCCGAGCCTCGACACTAATACCGTACCGTACCGTACCGTAGGCCACCATGACTATCTATGTCACTTGGTTCCTACTTCCGTCCGGTTTCTAAGCTCGAGGCCGTCGAAGTAGGTTGGCTTTGGCCGGTTGGCTCATCAGGGAAGTATAGTCGGGGCTCAGGTTCCACATCATTACCATCGATCTTAACCAGGCCAAAGTTGTTCTCGGGCTAGAATCACTGGGACACGTTGATACCGCCAGAGAAGACCTCGGTCATGTTACCGTACAGCAATCCAGTACAATATGAAATAATAGTTGCTGTGATACCCACTCTCGACAGTAATTAACGGTTTCTGACGAGTACTCTCTAGGGTTTCCCCGTTGCAGCCATATTCGGCGAAGACGACGGGGAACCTGGTGGAGGAATTGCGCGTAATTGCCGCAGGACGCATCGACATAGTTGACGAAGCCGAACCACGAAGACACGATGTAGATTCGGAAGTAGTGGTGCGTAGCCCAACGCTTCGGCCGAGCTATTCGTGGAAGATGCGCGAGTGCTACTACCAACCCTATCCCTCTCGCTTCAACTTCAGCATAAGTCTCCGTAAGATGTACGTGAAACTGGAAGAAAGCGTTTCGTTCATGACATCATAATACTGCTTTTGCGCTCCTGAGGGCATTTTATAGTTCCCATTAGAAACGCAAATGCTGTCGGAAAAGCGTCGTGGCAACGAGGCCTTGGTACTATTGATCCACCACTACCACGTCCCACAACAACAACGATAGAGCAAGCACATGGACAACCCACGGCTCGGCGTCGACTTGGTATATACCACAGCAGAATGACATCCCCTAAGAGGTTGAGTATGGTGTATGCCAGAGAAGAGCGAGCAATCTAAGTTTCATGGAAAGGTGTGTATACGACGGCAAAACGACATCTCGTAGTACGGAAGAGTCTCGGGTGTATACCGCAGCAACACAACATCCCCTAATTGCGGAACTTGTTCCGTATAACACAGCACCATGGCACCTTATAAAGTCATTGAGTGGTGTATACCACAGCAAGACGCCCCGGTGTCCAAGGTAAGCACTCATTACGCCCACGACCTAGGTACGACCCACCGACGCCCCAACCTACCAACCCCTTCATCCACCTCTTAGTCTCGGTCTCAGTCTCGCTCTTCTTGTTGTTCCACTAGAACCATAAACGCACTACGCTTACGACTTAGGTACGGCCAACAGTACATCTCACCTACATCGTCGACCCCAACTTAGTCTCGGTCTCTGTCTCGGTCATCTTCTCGTTCTACCACCACCATCATCGGATCACCTTCCCCTTCACCAGCATAAGTATCCAGCACGAACTCGTTCCAGCCATTCCAATCGACCGCAAGGTGTGAATCGTCGTGCATAGAGCCGAAGGTAGCTGTATCTACTTGGTCTGGGTTTGGTCGCATACGCCCATCATGTCTTCCTATCTGGTCGTAATTCCCGGCAACAAAACTTGTTACCCCACCCCCCGGCGACTGTTGGTGGGAGTTGTGATGTGTCTTAGGGTCTTTGATAGCGCGTCTTGGGTCGAAGGGTGAAGGTATGTTGTGATTGTTGCTGAGGTTCAGGTCCGGCCAGGAGAGAAACGCCTGCGTGATCGCGTCGCCGTCTTCCTGTGCCGGCGCGGTAGTTTCGCGGGTAGTGTTGGGAAGCGTGTTGTCTTCAGGGAGGTGAGGTGGCATGATGTCGTGGTTGTATGAGTGATAGATTTGTTGCGTTAGGAGGGGACGTTCGGGTATATTCGCCGCAGTAGCGTGCCCTGCCTCATCTAAGATGGCAGAACCAGCGGTAATAGGGCTCGGGATTTCGCTTCCGGACGCGTTGAGCTGAGGAGGTAGGAGGGCAAATTCAGGGATCTCCCAGACCGACAAGAACATGTCCTTGGATTGTAACGTGCGAGGAGCTTGAGATATGAGAGGTTGAAGCTGCGCGTTATCAGGCGTGTCTGCCGGGGTGGTTAGAACTGTTGCTCCTGGCGTCGATAGCGCGGAGGCCCGCGCCGCCTTTGCTTTCTTGTAGAGCTTCCGGATGGGCGACCAGAGGCTTCCCCGTTTGGCGTCCGCGATCTTATCGCTCCAGCGTGGGAAGACGAATTCAATGACTTGCCACTACGAAGAGGGGGATCAGTATTCTCGTATTGCGTCATGGAGGTTGGCAGTGAGTATAGACAGACAGGAAATCAGGAGGCACCATTAGATTGAGTAGGAGCTTTGAGAAGGAGGAATGAGATTGGGATCTGAGGACGTAAGGAGTGAAGGTATTGGAAAGAGAGGTTTGAAGGCATGGGAAAGACGGGGATGATTGGTGAGTATTCATGGATAGTCAGGTATGTCGACATGAAGTTGGCCTTCCTACATCTTCATCCTTGGGGTGCCTAAGGTAAGAAGACGCCGGAGGTCTCAGGTTTCATTCTCGGGGTGTCTTCAGAAGGGTGTTGGTCGATATGATGCCAGCTCTAAAGCACCAGCTCGATAGAGAAGTTGTCAAGTGGCTAATGGGGTAGCAAGTATCGCCTACGGGGAAAAGTTTCCAGGTCTCGGGTTTCATGCTCGATGAGTCCTCAAGGGGATCTGTTCGAGGGTGCATAGCTAGCTCTCAAACACCAGCTTGCTGGCGGAGTTGTCGGTAGCTAAGAAGTCATCAAAGTGCGGCTTAGGGGGACAATGATCTCGCAGGTCCCTATCGCACTTGCACTTGCACTTACACCTACAACTACGGACAGACAGCCAGAGATCAAAAGTAGGCCTGGTAACGTTCGAACCTTGAGCCACCGAGAAACAACCTACTGGGACTCAGGAGATTAAATATAATATATGTCGACACCATAGGCTAGGATACCCAGAAGAATACTTTCTTCTGTGGCCGCCAGATCAACTTCTGGTAATGCGAGATCCAACTCTGTCTGTTCAAAGAAAGATTCACACTGGTACCATTCCGATTCCACCAAGGTACACGAGCATTGAGGGGAGCAATGAAGAATACACGCATGAAAGAATTCAACAGCGGTACCAACACGCTAGTAGGGGTATCGCGAATAGGTCCGGCGAAAAAGTAACTTACAGCATGGTCAACGAGTTCACCGCGCGTCTGCACGCAAAGCTCGACCAACGCAACGGCCAGGGGGTGCCACTGCACATAGGTCTCGCACCACCAGCGGATGCGGTCCGCGTACTGGCCCGTCTCCAACAGGTTCGTGAGCTCAATGACAGAAATCGCGGTGCGCAGCGTCGCCTGGCGGCTTAGAGAAACCGAAGATCTGGGTGCCACCGCCGAGCTCGCCGTAGTTGAGCATGGTGCTGGTAAGTTCGGATTATATCTGGCGGTGGAGTTATCTTCGGGTGAGTTGTCTTCTGCGGTAGACAAAAAGACCTCTTTGCCCGGTCCTTGATTATTATTATTAGTACGGCGATGTAGCGGGTAGCGCATGACCAGCCACATCTTCAGTATAATCAGCCTCACGATGATGGACGCGAGATACGCCCCGACGTGCGTCAAATCAGCATTTTTAACGAACTGCTCTTCAAGATGTCTCGCGCGCCGCAGCGTCTCGTCCTCAGTGCAATTGCCGTGCGGCGCGTCCTCAGCCCAGAGGAAGATGCCCGAGCTCTGCGCCGCGAGCAAACTAAAAGTCGCATCCGACGGCCCGGGACGATCGCGCAGCGGCTCCGTCGTCTCCGGGCCGAATTCGCTGTCGTCGATGTTGTGCGGTAAGCGCGTGTTGTAGCTCCCGCGCGGGATCACCGTGCTCGTCCCGCGGTCCTCGGCCGCGCGGATATCTAGCACGATGAGCTGCCACCAGAGCCGGCGGCGCATCTCCGCCTCGAACGGCGTGAACCGCGACCCTGGCCCCCCTTGACCGTCTTGGTGGATGCCGAGCCCCTGGGCGAGGCGGATCAGGAGGCCGAGAAGAGCCCATGAAGCTCGTGACCCGTTGTGTGAGCGCAGACAGCACACGTATAAGGTCAAGGCTTGAAGTGGCTCTAATTGGGTGTTGTTGAGGTAGCTGGCATCGTTCAGGGCCTGTTCGATACCCGCTTGGAACGAGGCCGAGAGATCAGCCCGGGACCGGCCCAGGTGTTGATTACACTCGGCATTGGTCAAGCTTGTGACGGCCGCATAATACACCGCGAATAACAGGGCCGTACGTTCGGGCGAAAGCTCGGTTTCTAGTTCGGGGTAGTTGGCGATGTTGTCCAGTGCTTTGGACAATGTCGGTTGGTGTAAGATCTTCAAATGCATGTCCACATTCCGGAAGAACACCGATGCCAGGTATCGTATGGCATCTGGGGAAGGATGTTTGATGGCCGATGCGCTGCCCGCTGCTTTTATCCCTGGCAGTATATCGGGCGATGCAGGATTACCACCGGTTTCACCAAAAGATTCGGGGCTGGTCTCTATTTCCTCTTCGTCATCCTCGTCCGTATCTGTAGACTGCTCCAACGCCTGTCTTAAGCCCCCGACTTCGTCGCACAGTGAGGCCCAGAACTGGCCGCTCATGTACTGTACTGCGGTGGTGTCCTGCGCTACTGTGACGCCTCTCCATCCGCCCGGAACTTGGTCTCGCTCGGAAACGGCAGCCTCAACTTCTACCCCCGGGTTGGGGAAGTAAGGAGGCGTGGGTTCGGCCGCCGCCGGCTCTCCCTGATCTACCACCATCACCACCGCCTCCTCCTCTGCCTCTGCTTCCTCAGTTTCACCATCCTGCCTTTCAAGCCTTCCGCCAATTCCGCCCCCGACCTTGGCCACGATGGATTCCAAGCGATCGAGGCGCTGCACCAGGTCGGCGTTCTTGGTCTTCCGCGGCCGCTGGATGCGCTTGCGCGCCGGGAAGACGCACTCGGCCTTGCTGCGCACGCAGTTGCGGCACGGGTCCTGCTTGTCGCAGCGCAGCTTGCGCGCCCGGCACGACGTGCAGCTCAGCGGCGGCTTCTTCTTCGTGGTGTCGCCGGCGCCTGTCATATCATGGGAGCCTTTGGCTTTTTAGCTTTCTTCTTGTTTATGATTTGATCCGAATCATAACACAATCAAGGCTAGTAGTCGCTGATGGCTTCTCTTCACCAACCCAACAACAAATCGCTGACTAGGAGGATGAAGGGCCGGATGTCTGGCGCCACCACGGACCAACAATACCAGGGCCCGATCGCTGATGTCAGCCGCTGCGCTCTGTGGCTAATATATGATAGGAGGGAATCGACAGGAGATCTAAACTGCTCTACTCCGTAATCTCTAGGCGTTGCTTCGTGGGGCCTGCATACAGCCCTATAGCGGCAGGATTAGGATTGATGCTGTTTTCGCTACGGCATGTATGACGACGTAGGTAAGGTGATGGCGAGTGGCTATTTATAGGCGCGCGCAGCGGACCCTTGCGATTATGTTGTGCTGATCATCCGTTGTCCCAGACCGAGTCTTCCAAATTCGTACTTACTTATCATAGGTAAAATGACAATAAATTCTTGTCTAGCATCTCTGGACACCATGAGGTATGGCGCGTGCTCTTCGAAATGACAGCAACTCAGCACTTCTATTAGGTATACTTAATAATCCCTGTATCTGCAATAGACCTGGGGCTATCAAGACAGGACCGCTCGAAGACTAGAGGTCAGAAAGCTAGTAGTACTGCCAACGAGACAGAAGTAGGTTGTGGCTAACCCAACTTGCCATTGTAGGTAATGATAATGTTTAATGTAATGTAATGGTTAGCTTGTGCTGATATAACCCAGGATACGATACAGAATCTCTCATCGCTTAAGGCAGACGAGCCCACCAATCTGATCTGACTTGACTAGAGTCGTCAAGACAAAGCGAAAAAATTCCCCGATGCAAAGCGACCCACCCACTAGAGCATCAGCTCCGAAGCTTCTGACTGACTGACTCACATCTGACTAGCATCATTTAGTAGGGCGCGGGTTTAGACGGTCGAGACCGGATGTAATAAAAGCTGCTCGCACATACGATATACGGATTCCAAAATGTCGTCCTCTAGTACGCGAAGGATGGCTGTCTGGGCCTCAAAGTGTTTCCCCGTGCTTGTGAGACCTGTGCTGTTTGAATAAACCCAGCGAGCCGCGAGTTCCTTCACACTGAAGCGCGCCGTCAAGTCTAAGATCAACGACCTTACCTGATCTTACTCACCTACCTACACTACGTTCTTACACCCGGCGTCATATTCACTTACTCAACCGTACCAAACCGTACCAAACCAAATCACACCACAACGAAAATGGTCTCGCAAAGCACAGTCGAGCTCGCGCCCGCGCCCGTGCCCCCACCTCCAGCGCGGGACTCATCGTCAACAATCCGCGTAAAGACGACATGGCCCGTGATCCCGGCGAACATAGACCGGGCGCCCATCCGCACCGAGCGTCTGCTGCTGCGACCTTTCACCGCCACGGATGCCGAAGCCGCATTCGAATTGCGGCGGCAGCCCGAGGTCATGTTCTGGACGGTGCGGGGCACCCCAGACGAAGACGTCGCCGAGTCGCGCGCGTGGATCGAGCGCTTCCTCCCGCCCAGAGACCTGGAGACGTTTGAATTCGTCATCCTGCAGCAACACCTAGCTGATGCAGATGTGGGTGCCAATGCCAATGTCAATACTGCGGCAAAAAGTAGCGCGTACGATGATCTCGAAGGGACGTTGATCGGCATGGCCGGGGCGCATATCGTAGTGCCCGAGCAAGGCTGGCCCGAGATCGGGTACCTGTTCCGCAAGGAGACATGGGGGAGGGGGTACGGGACGGAATTCCTGCGCGCCTTCGTCGAGGCGTGGTGGAGGCTGCCGCGGAGGGAGATCGAGCTTGATGTTGATGTCGAATCAGTAGTTGGCTTAGGCGTGGGTAAGAGGGACAGATCCGGCGCTGGGAACGAGGAGGAGGGGGATGTTTGCGAGGTGGTGCCGGAAGTCCTGACCGCCGTGATCGAGGTCTCGAATATTGGCAGCAGACGCGTCCTCGAGAAGGCTGGGTTTAGGGAGTATAAGACGTGGAATGCGCCGAATACACATGTTGGCTCTGAGGGTGATGTCACGCTTGTTGCCTTTGGTCTTGAGGCGCCGAGCAGTTGATACTTCACCTATATGGACATGTAGCGGTAGGCTAGAAAGATATCATCTGGTCGTTTTCGAGCAGTGATGATGATGCTATCTGGGGCAAGTCGAGTGAGACGGCTAGATAGGCACGATCCCGTCGTTTTCGAATGCTCAAGAGGGAGTTGATAGGTTACCGAATACTGGTAGGACAGCAGAGGTCGTGCTTCAGCCTAAGACCATCTGCTAGTCTCCTTAGCCTCGCCCTCACAATCTATCTAAGGGGAGAATCTCTCAGATAGGCCGAATCCGCACTTCCTTACATTTTATATGATAGTGTTCTTGGGTTGGTCTATGCATTTCCTGCAAGCATCTCGCAGCGAGGTATACCTACGAGTTGCGGATTAAGGTACAGCAAATGGCTTTCTTCTATAGTTTCAAATGGCCTGGGACTTACCTCATTGGAGATCACCCAATCTCGCTCGTCTGATCCGACCTGATCTCACTTTGGCCTCCAAAGTCTCAGATATTCCGCTTTTCCGACTTCGACGTATTGACCACTACACGCACAATTGCCCTCTCGACGATACACATTCCTGTCAGCAGCTTCGCTTTTCTCGCCTCCGTTTCGTGAGCAAAAACCCTGGAAATCATTCCGTTTTACCATCTTCACACCATTGAGTCGGGCATTGCATCTCCTATGCCCACTTCTGTTACTGCATCACGCATATCCACGCCCTCAATGCTAAGCCCAAAAACTATCGTGCCGTCGGCGCAAATGCACAGTACAATGAGAACGAGGCCTGCTTAGGAACCTTCAAGCGGCTTGCAACACCAGATCTCCCGCCTAAGTCCCTGCAACAAAAGCTGCAGTCCAAGTGTGGGCAGGAGGACTGCGGGTGGCCAACCTTTCGGTGCTAGGTATTTAAGTATAATTACACCACCCCCCGGCACGAGTTAGTAGGCAAGGTTGGTAGGTAGTAAAAGCCAGCTAGTCGGGCGAAGCCAAGACCATGATCTTGCGTTACTCGCTCTTCAGAACTATCTCTTAAAATTACCTTAAATGAGAATAGCCAACAAGTCTTCTATTCTCTCTTGGAAAATCTTTTGTAAATCAGATAAGCCCATTTGGAAAATTTTAGGAATTCGCGAGACTTTTTTCTGTTCCAAGGTTAGGGCGTTGTAAGCTTGCTGAAGTGATGTAGTAGCATAGTGCAGTCTACAGTGACCTCAGCCCTAACCTAGGAATTGCCAGCTGTTAGATAATTTGGAAAAAATACCTGTATTTTTAAGTTATTATTACGTTAAAATACGGTAAAATATTACTGATCTTTATTTAATTTATATAAAATAAGAAAATTTTATATTATAATATTTTAAAGTTTAAAAAATTAATTATTAAATAATTTAAAATAATTAATTAATTATATTAATATAATATAATATATATTTATTATTAGTTTTTTAATAATTAAAAGTTTTATTTATTTAAATAAAATTATTTTAATTAATTATAACGAAAAAAACTAGTTTAAATTATTAAAATATTTATATATAATAATATTTATATCGTAAATAAATTAAAAAATTTAATTAAAAATTAAAATATTTAATATTTAAAAAAATATATAAAAAGTAAATTAATAATTTTAATTATTAAAACTATTATTATTTAAAATAAAAAAATTCGTATAAGTTATTTTTTAATTAATATAATCGAATTTAATTATTTTAAGTTTAATTATTATAATTTAAAATAATAATTTATTTTAAATTTATTTTTTAATAAATAAATAAATTAAATTATTATAAATAATTAATATAATATTAATTTAAAATTATATAATAAATAAAACCGAATAAAAAATATTTTTTATAATTTAAATAAAAAGTTCGATTTAATATTTTAATACTTTTATAAAATGTTTATTTTAAATAAATTATTAAACTTTTATAAAATTAATAATTAAAATATTTTAAAATTTCGTTAAATAAATTATAAATTAATAATTAGTTTTTAATAAAATTATAAAACACGGAAATAATAAATATAAAAACTTCGTTATTATAATAAACAATTTAATAAAAACTTTAAAACTAGTTTTTAATAATTAAATAATTATTTTATAATATTATATAATTAAGTTTAATTAAGTTTAATTAATTTATTTATTAAACTACGGAATAATATAATTATAAATTATAAAATAATATAATTATAAATTACGGAATAATATAATTATAAATTATAAAACAAATAATTTATTAAATTATAAAATAATAAATTTAAATATTTAATATTATAGAATAATTAAATTAAAAATTACGGAATAATTAAATTAAAAATTACGAAATAATTAAATTTATTAATTAAACTTATTAATTAAACCGGTTAATTAAATTATTAAATTAATTTATTAAATTTATTAATTAAATTAATTAATTAAATTATTAAACCAGTTTATTAATTAATTAAATAAATTAAATTATTTAATTAAATTAAATTAAATTAATTAATTAAAAAAGTTATATAATTATATTAATCGAAATAATAAAAATAATTATAATCAAATTAATTTATTTTTTATTATTATAATTAAACTAATTTATATTTTATAATTATGAATAATTAAATTAATTAAATTAATTAATTCCGATAAAATAATTAATTTAAATAAAATAATTAATTTTAATAAAATAATTAAAATAATTAAAATAATTAAAATAATTAAAATAATTAAAATAATTAAAATAATTAAAATAATTAAAATAATTAAAATAATTAAAATAATTAAAA
>MU390403.1:0-56653 GCA_022578715.1 Nemania sp. FL0916
TTATTTTAATTTTATATAATTTGTATTATAAAATAGATTTTAAAATTCAAGGTGTGCAGATGTGGGGGGTGTGCAGATCCCTGCCATGACGGTTAGGTAGGTAGGTAGGTAGGTCGGTAGGTCGGTAGGTTAGGTTGGTAGGTTGGTAGGTTGGTAGGTTGGTAGGTTGAAGTTCTGAATAGCTTCAAGTGGCTGGCTACAGTGCACGTGATTATTTGCCAATTATTCGAAACAAACCAAACAAGAGATCCGGCCGAATCAGTCAAACACGCGTTTTTTAGGTGCCAAACAAGGCAAAATCAAATAATTGCTAATATTTGACTTGTTTTGCCTGTGGGCAGCGCTGAGACTAGGTATGCTTGACCGAACGCGATCAGAAGCTGTCAGTAACTTAATTACGCCAAGCCAGCAAAGAGCTCGGGTCGGAGATAACGCGCACGCGGGCCATCTCAACCAACCACAACCGGCCGTAGCATGAATTGATACACTACATACTACGAGAAGATTCCCAGAAGTAATGCCACCATGATAGGGGAAATAAGTTAGGTATATAGAAGTGGCACGGGCGCCAAGTCCGACAACACTGGCTAGCTTCGTATCGCATAGCCGGCCATCAACGGATCTCGCTTCACGTCTGCCAGGTCTTAAGAAGACCGAAGATGTGCATGAAAGGCGCTGTTGATTTATAGAATTGATTATCAGACATTAGGTGCCAAATTATAAACGATGAAAAAAAGGAGAGAGAAAACAACTTTACCGCAACTAATCAATTCGCAAGTGAACCCTCTTTCCCCATTGGTCCATTAACGTATGCACCTTCCCAAGCTACCTAATTATCGAAAGCCTGTCACGCTAAACTCACCACTAAGTAAGCCACTAATATCACGTTACAAAACGGCGTCATCAATGAGGAATAGGTGAGCAAATATCATGAATAACTATCCAGAACCGATCGGCAATCGCAGCGAGATTAAGTCTTCTAGCACCAGGTTGCGGTCGAGAGGTTCACCTGCTTCAGGGGAAGGCCTCGTCTAAGTCTCGGGGCTACGGCGGTAATATATAAATATAGGTAGACAGGGCAAGCTACGTAACACTCCGTAGGCATAGATAAGGCAATAATTGTGGCTTTGAATCTGAAAAGAGCAAGTAGGTAGATAGATTGAAGCTGACGCACTGTGATGCCATATAAGCGTAGCGAAGACAAAAGATCAAAGAATTCCCCCGAAGCCACCCCCCTCCCCCCTCTAACAGTACATCACACCACTGAGTAGTGCATAAGACCAAAACATCTTTCACCCTCCAAGCTCGGTTTTCGATGAATATAATCGGCATGAGAGATATAATCAAGTGTGGAATCAATAATGAGAGCTTGATAGAGATGACAAAGTGTATGCCATTTTAGCAGGAGATCAACACGTTTAAGGGAATATTAAGCTTCTTCTTCTTCACAACCCTAATGAATTAGAGTATGCAATGAAAAAAAGAGGTGGTCTGCAAGAGACCGAGTTCAAAAATTGGCGAATCCATTGGACTCTTCAAGCATTTATGTCCAAGACAAAGGCCGCGAGCTAGCCTACCCTCCCCCTACAAGGCCAAGATGAGCCAGCCAAGTAGTCTCCTAGTCAACTCGTCGATGACAGCGTACCCCGGAAGTATCTAACGCCAGATTAGCATATTGATTGGGGGGTTACCAGTTTTGATAGCGTGATGTTGGCCGTGTCACGCTGTATCATTTGGGGTACGCTGTCTAGTAAGGTCTTTTCATCGCTCTGCTAGCTGGTCTTGTAGCTGGTGCGAGCGGTAGAGTCGTGCCCGTGCGGTCGATTAATTACCTGCGAATGTGTCATTCATATCACATATCAAAATGAGAGTGTAGAGGGGAGGGAAGGAGGGTGAATGGAAAAGAGAAATGAAATAAAATCAAAGAAAGCAGAGGAGCCAATAGAGCAAGATCGGAGCAAGTAGAAGAGCTAGTGGCGATAATAATATTAAGAGAGCAAGGCCGGAGCAAAGTAGAAGAGCTATTAATGGGATAGCAACGCGTGAGCACGACCTAAAGAATTAGAAGAGCTAACGGGATAGTAAATGAGAGAGCAGGGGACGCTAGATGACGGCGGACGGAAATGAGACTTAGCTGTAAGATTGGGACCTGTGCCGTCGGAAGGCAAGATGAGTTCCGTGACCGAAGCCGAAGTCGAAGCCGAAGTCGAAGCCGAAGTCGAAGCCGAAGTCGAAGCCGAAGTCGAAGTTGAAGTCGAAGTTGAAGCTGAAGTTGAAGTCGAAGCCGAGATAAAAGTAAAAGTAGATGTAGATGCGGAAGAAGTAGAAGTGAAAGTGAAAGGAAGTAGATTGGAGAGGGGGAGAGAGGGTTTATATAGTCAAGCAAGGCGGTGAAGGAGATAGTTATCAGGAAACGAAAAGAGCTATAAGTAGGTCTACTCGGTAAGGAGGAAAGATGGTAAAAGTTGAAGTAGGAAGGCAGATGCAAGGTTGTTGATCATAGGATAGAAAGAGACAGCTTGTAGAGTACTAGAATAAGTAGTTACCCCGAGATGACAACAGGACTGGCTGCTAGGGCCTCTCGATTACGTATTTAATAGCAGATGAAGACCGTTGGAGTTGAGGGGGCAATACCGAACTCCTTCATGTGTGTGTACTAGTATGAAGTCAAGTGATTTGTGTATATACACGTCTGTATATTAATGGTAGTTTCTGATATCATAGCGAGAAGCCAACAGTAGGGTTTGAGAAAAGGGCGAAAATACTAGGATTGGTAGTTCAACTTTGGCGATCAGGTTCGCCGGCGAAAATCGTATATGAAGATATGGAACTTGCGCTTCAAGGCCTAACCGACGGAACCAGAGTACCTAGGTAAGTGCCTAGGTAGATAGGGAGCTACTTGCTTATATATAGTGATAGACATGTTGGTGAGACTTGATTCGAGGAAATAGCAAAGAACCTGATCAACAGGAACGACTACATTGGTACAAAGCTAAGTTCACGTGAAAAACGGAGTTTGCTGCTGTAATAAGAAGTCTCGAGTAGACCGCCAAACCATTCTGGCAAGCGGTCCTTCTAGATTCGCGAGATAATCAAAGTGTGAGGGAAGAAACATACGGAGGTCAATCTATCTAATAGGTCCCTGGTCTTGAAAAACATCAAGTGACCCCGTGCCCTCGCACACTTCGTATTAGTGCGAGCTTGCTGATATTATATCTTGAGCGATGTTAGCTGGGCACCCTCCTTTTTGTTAGCTGGGCACCCTACGGGCTGTTTCGGACTGGTACAGCTGGCCACCAAAATTTCTATAGTGTTGACCATCTCACTCTCATCGCAGATTTGAAGGGATTGCAAGCCTTCTAACCTATTGACAAGCCTTCCAGCCTATTGACAAGCCTTCCAACCTGTTGGCAAGCCTTCCAGTTTCACGAAGTACGGGTCGGGAAGTTTCCCAAGGTTGGTGACAACAAGTCTCGCAAACTACTACCTTGGATGCCGTTAATGAGATGCTACGGGAACAACAAAACGTTCGTGATAGCAACAATCGACAGAATATATGGCAGTACAGTAGCTTCAATGGTTTCGAAGGGGTCAAACCGGTCCAGAAAGCACTATTCTTTCAAAACATCTTTAGACAGGTTAATTGCTTTAGAATGGGACTCCGACCTGTTGGCTGCGTGCAATAGCCCCAATAGCTCCCATAGCTCCCATAGCTCCTACAGCTTCCCACAGTTCCAATAGTAGTACAATAGCTTCAATAGCCCCAAATAGTTTCAAATGGCTCCAAAGGGCTCAATTCTTTCAAATCTTCAATAAAGTCGAGCGAAAGGGCCCAATTCCTTCGAATCTGCAATAAAAGGTGGGAGGGGCAACAGATGGGGAGGTGGGGAAATTTTGGTGGCCAGCTGTACCAGTCCGAAACAGCCCGTAGGGTGCCCAGCTAACAAAAAGGAGGGTGCCCAGCTAACATCGCTCTATATCTTTATACATGCGTTTAGCTGGGGGCCCTGAGCAACGACCTATAACTGTTTAATCGGTCTATACGGAAATGAAATTATAACACTAAAATCATGAGGAGAAACATGTTTCTAAATACGTATGATTAATCTCATGAATTGAGCTTATGAATTCTGTATGTGTTTATTATTTCATATGTGTTGTATCCTGCATCTGAGCGAACCCGATATGTCAACTCCCAGAACTTATTCGCCTATGATAATATCTTCGAGCGTGCGTTGTCAAAAAAGATTCTAGATACTGCTGGCTCGGTAAGGCTAGAGGGAAATCCGAGTAGATGATAATCGAAGTTAAACTTCTTTTATCAACGGCGAATTTGGTTCACATCGACAGCGAGTTTATCCAGCCCCTTGAAGAGTCAGCAGAATACCCAGGGAGGCGCCCGTAAGTCCTGTATGCTTATAATTACACTCTATCGAGTCATGATTCGTCATGATAGTGACGTTCAAATCAAACTACCACTTTATAAATACGTACGAAGTATCTGTCAGGTGCTATGTTGTAAGAAATGGTCCATCGAGGCGGGTCTGTATGTATACTACTTGTATGAGGTGTTGTTGAAATGAGGTTAGGTCCGAAGTAATGCTTATAGGTACAGCCAAGAGCGGGGCATTTCGGTATTTACAGGTGCTAGGTACTCCGATTCAGGTACCTAGACCACCTGATGAGCAATGCTAGATACACTGACATAAGTATATTGGAGCTATTGGTTCGCCATTCCTATCTGATTTTGGGCGGGTATAACGACCTAGGTTAGGCCTGTAATATGAGCCGTATTTCCTTCCTTGTGCTATCTATCATGAGTCGGCTTTTTCGACGTGAATAGCGTTTCCCATCTTCATGGGGAAGATGCGCTCTCGATCCTGATTGAACCGTAGATGCATTCATCGATATCTGCAACTAGTAATCCCTTCCTTTGCTGCTCTTGCTCGCAATTGGTCGTCGACAGCAGCTACTAAACCTAGCGCGCATAACTCACGATGGTTAGGAGCTCGTTAGAACAGCGGGATGACATGGAACAGGAACAGCAGACCAACACCAACCAGCCCAATGGCGCAGACAGCGATGGCACTGAGACGAGAGGCGGGAATGGGCCCGGCACGGGTGATGCGACGGGTAATGCGCCGGCTCCCGAACCTCGGCCGCCAAAGCCTGGCTTAGTTACGCGCCTCATGGCTAGGCTCGGTCTTGACGCGCCCACCATCACAGCTATGTTGAAGTAAGCGATCGATCTCGCTCTCACTGGCAATGCGCGCATGTCTGTGTCTGTGTGTCTGAGTTAGCTGACATAATATGTTCATGGCACCAGAGGTGGCCTTCCGCCCGTTATTGGATTAGCCATCTACCAGTCTGATTCGATTGCCCAGGAGTTCTCGACTTTCGGGTACCTGGTCGGCGTGATTTCCGTGCTCTCGCTCAGCGTGCTTCCTCGGGGCAAGTTTGTGCAGACACTGGTCTTCAATGTGCTTTTCTTGGGCATCGGGGCCGCCGTGTCCTTGTTGATATTGTGGTCGGCCTTACAAGCCCGCATCCACACCCAGACCACGCCCGACGTTCCGGGTGCGCGTCCGTCTTATAACTCGAGCCAGGCTGCCGTGTCTGCCGTGTTTCTGTTCGCCAATATCTGGATAGTCAATACCGTCCGTGCCAAATACCAGAGCTTAAACATACCGAGTATCGTCTATTCTATTTTGACCAACATCTCTTGCACTTTCAGCCCACAAATCACGAGCAATGCTGCCTTCTTGGCCATCATAAGACGGCTGCTCACTGCCATGCTGCTGGGATTTGCCATCGCAGCCGCTACTTCCCTGGCCATCATACCTGTCTCGAGCCGCACCGTTTGGTCTTCCCAGCTCACTGCCCTCGTTCGGCTTCTACAAGGAGCTGTAAAGCAGGAGAAGGCATACCTTCAGAGTCTCGAAAGGGAAGACATGTTTGCTGTTCCGGCAGATATCTGCGCCGCAACGCGTGTGAGCGACTCCGACGATTCTCTCAAGGAGACACGCGAGGAGAAGCGGAAGAAGAAAAAACAGTCTGAGCCCGTGTCGACAGCCGAAGCTAAGGTGATCAAGGAGACCATGTTCAACATGCGACTACTAACAAGCAAGATATTCGTCGATCTGCCGTTTGCGAAAAGAGATATTGCATGGGCCAAGTTAGCAGCGAAAGACCTCACCACCTTGCAGGAACTTCTACGAGGTGTTGTTATACCAATTCATGGCATCGGTACCGTCATCGACATCTTCCAGCGTCTTGCCGAGAAGCGAGGCTGGATCACCACTTCAGAGACGCCGCTCGAGCTTCTGTATGAGAAAATGGAGGACAAACGCATTTGGAACGAAGTCATGAGACAGCTCCACGAACCATTTGAAAACCTCTCTGCTGCTATGGACGAGGGATTACAACACGCCGGGATGCTTCTGGAACTTATTCCACGCCCCAAGCCATCCAACAAGAGCAGGGCTAGTGCTGAAAATCCCGCCATAGACGCTGATCTTGAGTCCAGGGGCGATCTCATTCAACCTGGAGACTCGGGTTTTGCGGAGATCCTCAAAAGCAAGATCCAGTCATTCCGCGATGTTCGAGGTACAATCCTTCGAGCCTGGGCCAAAGAAAAGGGCCTCCTGGCCGAGGATGCTCCGCTTGACGAGATGGACAATATTTGCTTCTCCCAAATGAATGCACATGATTGTCATGATCAGGAGCAGCTATATATTTTGCTGTATCTGGAGACCCTAGTAAGCATCTGCCACGTTTGTTTAAGTGTTAAGCGATCTCATCTCATGAGAACACTGCTTTTTTCTTCTCCATAATTGCCTCGCGCGATAAGCAATGCTACGTTTGATCTGCCGACTCCGAATTAACGAAAATACAGATGGAATCCGCGGGCGATGGAGTCTTGCGAATCGTTCAATTCGCGGATTCGAAGGTTGCCGACGGCACAATGGCACGCAACCGCCTCATTTTCCCGAAGCCAAAAATACTCCGTAAATGGATCAAGAGTGTCTTCAATGACGAAGACCAGGGCCAGGAAAACAATACAGACCTGTTCGATCGGGGGATGGCAGTTGTTCATATGGGGGACAGCTTTGCCTTGAAAAAAGATCCCGAGCACCTGCCACCGACAAATGCTTGGGAGCGCACAGGCAATGTGCTGCGCACCATCTCGAAATTCTTTTCGTCTGAAGAGTCAGCTTTTGGATTCCGTTGTGCTTGTGCTACCCTAACGATCGGAATTGTCGCCTTTCTCGAGCAGACGCACATTTTCTTTCAAGAGCAGAGACTTGTTTGGGCTATGATCATTATTGCCATCGGCATGACACAGAGTTTGTGCTATCCTTGTTGAGCCCTATGGTCTAGATCTAGTGCACTGACAACTAGCTATTCATGCAGCTTCTGGGCAGTCGATATTCGGCTTCCTTTGCCGGATCCTCGGTACTCTTGTGGCGGTTGTACTTACGCTAATTACATGGTATATTGTCGACGAAAAGATCCCCGGCATATTCGTCTTCTTGTATCTGTTCCAAGCCATCTCCCTTTACTTTCTGCTGAAATTTCCAAATTTGATCCCCGCGGTTGTCCTTTGCATGGTCACGCAAGTTCTGATCATCGGATACGAACTACAAGTACTTAAGATTGGTAGAACACTATCTGAGTCAACAGGGCAACCATACTACCCGTAAGTCCACGGTTATGTGATTGGTATCCTGATATTGATGCTTGTTGTATAGAATCTATGAGCTTGCGCCTTATCGTCTAGCAATCGTAGCGGCCGGCTGTCTCGTTGCCTTCTTTTGGACAATATTTCCATCGCCGGTGACGGATCGCACATGGCTACGCCGTGACCTCGCGGCCACCCTATACCTGCTCGCCAACTACTTCAGCGTCATCAACGAATCGCTCAAAAGCAAGCTCAAAGGTACAGGCGGCGACCGCAACGTCAAAGGCACGCCGGCTCACCAGCTAGCCAAACATCGCGCCCGTCTATTTGGCAAGCTGATGTTACTTCTCCCATCTTTGAAGCAGCACGCCGATTTTCAACGCTGGGAGCCATCGATCGGTGGCCAGTTCCCCCGCGCGTTATATGACGACATAATACTGCGAGCTTCTCGCATCAACTCGTACCTCACGCTGCTGTCCTACTCCATCGGCGGAGGACGGAAAGAGACCACGGGAATGACATTCACCAGTACCTTGGATGGCGCGACCGCAGCGTCCAAAGCGAATTCGACGCCGGAAGACCCGATATTCGACGGGGCCAACAGCTGCGGGTGGCGTGATGCGCTAGCCGTGCTGCTCGCGGACATCTCCCCTACGCAACACAGTATCATCTGCGTCCTAACTCTACTCTCAAACGCGCTACAGTCAGGGCACTCCCTCCCACCTCATCTCGAAGTCCCGCGCCCATTCGAACTCACGCGCCAGCTCGAGGCCCTCAGCGCGACCCTCGCCAGCAAAGACGACGACAGCACCAGCACCAGCACCGGCGGTGATGGCAGCCATAAAGACGCACATATAATAAGGCTCAGCGAGACGAGTAAGGACAGACAGGAACAACCGCGCAGCAACCTCCTGGACACGCGCAACATGACGCAGGCGGGCTACGCCGAGTTCGCGGTGCTGCAGGTCTGCAGCCTGCTCGTCTGCGACGACCTCACGGGCCTCGTCGACAGCGTGACCAAGCTCGTCGGCGTCGTCGACTTCAGCTACTGTATTCACCCGAGCGGCAGTAGCAGCGGCAGCACGAGTACGAGCACGAGCACGACGGCTAGTATCCTGCGCCGTGATTCCGAGGCTGTCGGGAAAGGAAAGGTGGATTGAATTCAAGAACATATACTCCTATTTACATATATTGGAACATATACTCCTACCTACCCACATCCTCAATCTTTTTTCCTCCTTCGTCTCTTCATTCCCAAGTTGTTTGTAAATCACCGATCCCAAGGCGTTCCGTGTTTCGGTGATTTAATGTAGGTCGATCAATGTCCAGTTATGACTACTCATGTATGGTTCTCATTTCCAGTCACTGAGGTAATTCTATGCTGGGCGTGACGCGGGTGGGATAGGAAAGGAAAGAGCAAGCCTTTCGGACACGTTATCATGTCTCCTGTATTCTAAATACGATATCCTAGATATATATGTAAATACTGAGTCGAAGATAATGCCAAGATAGCCCAGCATGCAATGCACATACGACGATTGGAGATATCCTCGAGACAGAAAGATACCCAGATTATTAGTACATAGTCACAGTGTGATTTTTCCAATGCATGCCACCCTACTATGTGCCGTTATTGTGTCTATAGTCAAGTGGGCAATTCAAGCAAGTTGCGCAACAGTTCAAATGCATTCATGCATTCGTATATTTTTCGCCTCTGTTTTACATAATCTCTTTTCAGCTTTCAACAGCACACATCAAGCGCCCTGTCGGTCTTCTTTTCCAAGGAGGCTTGGCCCTTGCCACGGTGACCATGGCCTGCTTCTCGTCTACTCGCATATAACCGCGGTCTAACACGGCTTGTGTTCATGTAACTACCGTACTCCTTCAGCCAACTTATGGGCTGGGTCAGTTTCGTCAATCCCTGCCTGCTTCTCGCTATCCGATTAGTGTGGCGAAAACCCGCGGCGGAAGGTAGCAGCGATGCCCCATGCCTTCGGTACCACCTTCGGACGGTTCATTTCCATCATATATCCGGCCACCATATTGAATAGCGAGTGATCTACAACACTCGCTGCCTCGTACAGGCACGGGCATCATTCGATTTCAGCTGTTGTTCACCTATTCTTTCCAACATCACTAGGGAATGTATACAGGTCGACAGTCCCCAGGTCCTGTGACCAGCAGTCCCGCAGATATCAGATATCCTTGTCGTCTCTTCTCCCCTCAGGCTTGTTTGATACCAAGTTTAGACTCGATGCGCCCTTGGCGCAAGGGTATCTCTTATCATCAATATGACGAGTCATTGATTCGTTTGAAACATAAAATCGTGTGATACAGCCCCATTGACCGTGTCAGACACGGTACCAAGTGAATAACGCCAGTATAATTGACATGACAAATATTGCGCCCCGACGCTGTAAATAGAAACCTCTATATGATTGCGATTTTTTATGTGGTGGCACAGCTAATGATGCCGCTGATAGATCAGCTGCGCTTCACACTGAGCCGTGTAGTCAAACCTTTCCCCTATGAGAGCTTGGCCGCCGTGGCTGAAGGGATAACGGGATGTGGTAGTGATAGGGGCCGGACAGTTGATGTTGGGCCGATGACAGAAGTCAGTGCAGTGCTCCTAGCTGCATGGAACAGTGTGGCGTTTCGTTGTTGCATCAGCCGTGAGAACATCATGCAGCAGTCCGCCTCCATCGACGGCACAATTTCTCAGGACAAGTAGCTCTAAAGTGGCATGGGACAGAGACTAGGGTCTCAGCAAGGCTTGATCCCAATTACTCACTCACTGCTAGCCAGCACAGACTTTTCAGCCCGAGTTCGAGATATCTTAGCGTGAGTCTCGAGGCAGCGTGCCATCAAGTTGAAAACTACAGATCATGTTAGTTGGTCCAAAAGAATCTAACGGGGAAATGCTTTTGGCTCACCTGGCCACACGGCTGACTTATCTAGCATGCACGCAGTAACACGGAGAATTTTAGCTGCGTACCCACCCATTGTGTCCAGCTGTAACTGAGAATCAAAGTTGCCATTGATGGTACCATTCGCCAAATCAATGTTCATCTTCATCTCAGCGCTTGCTAGGAGCTCCTGAACTTTGACAAGAAGTTTCATGTCTTCTTCCTCCAGAAGCACAACGGCAGGGACCCCGGTCAGATCGACATCATCCTTCCCGACTATGCCTAGGTATCTCCCTACTCGATCCTGTAGCGTCGAAATCCACTCAGCCAGAACCTGTGCACAGTCAAATGAACACATGGCGGATTGCACCGGAAGCTCTCGGCTAGTAAATTCCGCAAAGGTTACCCCCAATTTGTCGGACATGGAAAGTGAGTCCGCGGCATAGAATGCGGCTTTGCGTAGGTGTTTCTCTCGGCGTGAAATCACTCGACTGGAACCAGGGGATTGAGCCTGCGGCTGAGCCGACATGGCGGAAGGAAATTTGGCAGCAGAAAACTCTGGTGAAGAGGACTGAGTAGGCGGCGAGTCCATGAAAACGGAACTGGCGCCCGACGCGTCCGAAGGATCTGTTATCGATTCGTTGTTGGATGCAGGAGAATGTTCGGCGTGCTGGACAATCTCAGTCCCGCGAGACAGTTCCTCAGCCATTCCTTCCCAGTCACGCTGCCAAAACTTTTCCTTGGTCCGTGCCATATTCACGAAAAGACGAACATATGCGAGGTCGAGTAAGGGAATGGCATCGGCCGAAAGTGGCCCCATCCCGAACGGATTCGGTCTTTCCAAACTATGGTGTGGATTGCTAGCCCAGGCAGACTGCCACGCCTTCAACGCCGGCTCAATATGGCGATGCATTTTCTCGGTCTCCTCATTCGTCCAGACTTTATTGTGGTGCCGCTGCCGCGTCTCCCAGATATAATTGTGCAGCGCGTTAATGAGTACTAGACAGCCGAGCGTGCTTGGCTTCAACTCGCTCTTCGGAATGTCGTGGATATTGGCCGCGGGCCCGAATGTTTGATAATCATTGCTAAAGGCAAGTTGTTTTTGTTGCCTTTCGTTAGTGCGTAGTAAATCGCCAAGTGCCCCGTGAAACGTCATCTGGTTGTGATTAGCAGCTCGAGCTCCGCCTTTCAGCTGAAATGCGGCTGCGCTTTCGGCAGCAAAGAACTCTTCATCGCATGGTAGATCTAGCAAGATCTCTGAATTAGTCAATGCTGGCTGATGATTGTAAGCAGCGACCAAGAGGCTCGAAAGGATAAAAATGACATAGAGCGTTCGCTTGCGTTCCTCCATGGTCTTCCATCGCAGCCATTCCGCCTGTTCATCGGATTCAGTTTTCAACCCGCCGTTCCAATTTCCCTCAGCATCATTCGCTTGAATCTCGCGAATCTCAGCTGAATCAAGCTTCAAAGGTCGTGGTAGACCAGCTGCCTGAGCCAGGCTGACCAACGCAGCGGAATGAGTCGATGCAATGTCGTTAGCAGTCTTATCGCCGCAATTATGGCCATACACTACGTTGAGCAGCATAGCTTGAACGAGCCATAGTGGAGTATGAACAAACGAGTCGGATCCCTGTGTCCCCTGATCTGATGCGGGTGTTCGTCGGAAATCTGCTTTGCGCATATCGGCTTTTCGCCGTTCCTCCAAATACAGCTGGATCATCTTTTTAGCCATTTCAAATAGCTCTCGGGATTGCGGTCGCTCCAGCTCGTACAACGCCCCAATAGCTGCCATAGACAATATCAGACACCCACTCCCACCGGCGGTGCCAGATCGTCCACTAGCGGTGGGCGGCATATCGAAGGACAGGGTTGGGATATGCAAAAAAGGCAAGTGTGGATGGCAGTATCGAAAATAGCTACCGACATATCGCTGGAGCTCTTGGGTACTGGGCAAGTTTTTAGCGATGTCGGGTAGGCTGTCCTGGCTGGGTTGGATCTGCGGAGACATAGGCGAATTCGGAGAAGGGAAAGAATATTTGCGACCGTTGCCCATGACCGCACACTGGGAGAGCGCGGCAACGATAGCACCTCTTGTGGTGTCAGTGATTGTTGCTACCGGCGAGTGAGATTGGTGGCCTCCGCCCATGGAAGTAGGCGTCTCCGGGCCCGGTCCAAAATTCAGAGCCTGGCTCATATTCTGCGCCGCCAGGCCTGGCATGATCGAAGGGCTTAGTGAATTCATGGACGACGGTGGTGTCGAAAAGTAAACATCGCTCATACTCTTCTGGGCTGCGGGCTGGGGTGAGACGGGAGAGCCATTCAGCAGATCCGGGAAGCCACCATTCGTGATATCCATGGAAAATGGGTTGCCGACCTGTGGAGGTCCCATAAGAGTAGGTTGCCAGATGGAGCCAGTAGCGGCGGGCATAGAAGTATTGTTTGAGCCATCGAGCATCACATCACTAATGCCGCTCTGACTAGTCGTGCTCATCGCAGAGGGAGAGGAACCATCGACCGCATGTTCATGAGGATTTGTGCTGAAAGACATGCCCTGCTCGAAACCAGTGAGCCAGTCAAAGCTGTCCTCAACGTGTTGGCTTGTCGACATGTCCGTCATACCAGTGCCAAACGGAGATGTCGGATCCAAGGACATAGAGTGAGGAGACTCCGTATAATGCAATGCGTTCGGGTTTATGGTCGAACCAGGCTGGCCAAACAAGATTTGGTCGAACTCAAAGTCGGGCTGAAATGGCATCGGAGGGGCAGTGCGTAAGCCGGCGTTGAAATCCATAGTATGCATACCATGAGTTTCCAGCTTGGGTAGGCCATGGCTCATGCCGCGATGGCCCATGACAGAGGACATGCCCATAAACGGGTGCTCCATACCCTGCATTGGTAAGCCTACAAGGCTCTGGTGGCGGCTGTGGTGGGCGGCGGGCATGTGCTGGCTACGGGCCACGGAGGCGTTCGCAGCGGCAATCATCTGCACATGGTTCGGGTCGACATGACTGATGGTGTTGGCCCGCGGCCGCATTGAGCCCCCGTTAGAGGCGGCGGCAGCGGCGGCAGCGGCATTGGAGCCGGCCACGCTGTTCTTACGGGCACGGCTCTGCGCGGTAGCGGTGCTGCTGGTGCTCTCCCGCCGGTTCCGCGGGCGCGAGGAGGGCGTGGTCGACTGGTGAAGCTTCTGCTGGTGGCGCAGCAGCAGGTCTCGGCGGGCGAAGCATCGTGTACATTCGGGGCACTCGAAGGGCTTCTCCTTGGTGTGGGAGCGCTCGTGCCGCTTCAAGTGCTCGAGGCGAGCAAAAGAGCGCTGGCAGGTGGCGCAGACGTGAGGGCGCGGCTTGTCGGTCTTGGGCGGCGGGAAGGGCGCGGGCGCGGACGCGGGCGTGGGAGCTTTGGTCGTGTTCACGGTGATGGTGGAGGCTGGCACATTGACCGTCATTGTCAGCAATCGCCACGAAGCACAGGTAGAAGGGTTCCGGTGGTCGCGGGCTGTCCGCGCAGAGGTGGCCGTCGACGGTCAGGTGCTGCGAAGACGACACAAAGGGAGGGGTGGTTGGGAGACAGGAAGGGGGGCAGGACAGATGATGGATGGATGCTATGGATGCTGTGGATGGCCGGCCTGACGGGCGTCGACCGAGGAGGGGAGCTGGCATGGCGGGATGGAGGGGCAGAAAGGGGGGGCAATCCAATCTCGCCCGCCCGCCCGTTCGCTCGCTCTCGGTCGCCTGGCCTCTCGGGCTCTTGGTTCTTGGTGCTTGGATGGGGCATACCAGAATCATCGTTGCTAGCGTTGGTAGCGGGTGCTGAGGCGACAGGCGGCGACGAATTGGACATTGCGTATTGCTTTGCACAAAGGAGGCCGACGACGAGGCAAGGCGATGATGAGGCTATTCCAACGGCCGACAACCGTGGACTCTGTTCTAGGATGGTAAGGCTACTAGTTCAGCCAGAGAGCGGAATTGACGATATTCTAGCAACGGCTCCGGTGTAGGTAGAGTAAGTAGTGATTGGAAATCCAAGTAAATAGGCAGGTTCGTAATGGTGGTGAGGTTGGTAGGTCGTTGGCCGCACTGCTGTGGTGGTGGTGTGGATAAGGTGGAAGGCCCCTTGCGACGTTTGGCTTAGGACTAGGCACAGTAGGTAATTACAGCATGCACAAACTCCCGGCGGTAGGTGGTCGCAGTAGGTACGAAGGTAGGAGGCAAGTAGGCTTTTACCGAAGAGAGTCAGCAACCGAGGGTTGCTTCCTACCTGAAGTCCGTCTACGCCCTGGTCGTCAAATCTTTCTACACTCAACAGCTTCAATGTGGGTATCCAGTACTTTTGCAATCATAGTTTCCCTCGTAGCGGTCTAGTAGACACGCTAGAGCAGGATAGTCGCCTCGCGCCGGAGCAGGTACTTGCAAGTGGGAGGCTATGGCAGTAGACGATACTTAGACAGGCCACGATTTGAAGTACCTACCTATTGTGGCTATTTGCAGTACCTAGATACACTAAAACATACGTAAGTAGGTAGTAGCGAAGTGGGCAGCCGCACGTACATGCCTTTTTCACATACACACGTACTTGAATAGACATATCGGGCACCAGGCGCATCATAATACACATAGGTAGCTAAGAGAGCCTGGAAGGAGCGAAATTATACGAGTGGTCGCGGTGGAAAACAATCTGAAATGGGATTTGTCGAATGACAAGCTGGGGGTGTGGTGGGGAGCTTCACAATTGACTGAACCATCTGAGAGAGGGGCGCAGCTCCCTAGTAGATGATACCTCATGGAGGGGTTCTTCGTGTGGCAGAGGAGCTTCATAATTGCATAATACCTCAATTGTTGCACCAGTCTTGAACCATTCGTTAGGCATCCAGCATATTGTCACTCATTTGCCCAAG
Source organism: Nemania sp. FL0916 (assembly GCA_022578715.1). Classification (NCBI taxonomy): domain Eukaryota; kingdom Fungi; phylum Ascomycota; class Sordariomycetes; order Xylariales; family Xylariaceae; genus Nemania; species Nemania sp. FL0916. The sequence continues at coordinate 15,482 of MU390403.1, forward strand.
CCAGGCCGACAGCCATAACTTCTCACCTCGGTCATGCTACACTACGTAAATGGGTCGCTGTACGAAATACCTAATATTCAGCCGATGTTGATCGCAATGGCAAGCATCGAGTTCTCAAGCACAAAGAAGAGGATCCTTGAAGCGATGTGCTTTAGATACCTAATACTGTCCTAATTCCTATCGACCATCGCATCGTCGGCTTCGCATGGCGCGCCCTCTCTCGATCAAGACCATGATAATAGATTCGAATTCGGCATACTCGGATTCGGCGACATGGACAGCAGACAAATATCGAATACAAAGCAGGCCAGTACGCATAGACAGGGGCTGCAGAATGACCAGAGCCAACGTCATACAATCGATTTGTGAACAATGATGGCAGCAGAACAGCAGGGGACTTCTCCCACTCGGAGGATACTTGCTATTCTAGGTTATGATCAGCAATTATTGAGCCTACAGTCATTGTGTGCTTTCTAGATGCCTAGAACAGAAGCAGAAGCTTAGCCCGTACTGGCCCGTATCCCAATCGCTTTTTCTGCGCAGCAGCAGACTGGGCAGCAGGATTAATTAAGGGCTAATAATCTTGGCTAGGGAGATTTGGTGTTAGCGCGCATTTCGCAACTACGGCTGTCCGAGGTTACTGCCGGGTTACGCAATGCGGTTATGCATTTAACTACTTAGTGGGCCATGTAGGGAGCCAGCTACCGGCAGATAGGTAGAGATGGTGCTGCAAATATTCACCCATCTTTCACGTTTGCATCACCTGGTATTCGGGCAAGGCTATCCGGACTTGACTTATATAGCAGCCCTATATGACAGCGGAGTATCTACATCAAAATCATTTCGCGCGAGATATCAAGGTAGGTACCATTGCGGGCAACAGTATGAAGAGATCAATATTTTTCACATTGAGAAAACGGAGAGTGATCTTTTGCGGATACTCCCAACACTGGTAGCTGTACTTTGTGTCTAGGTTCCCATCAGTCAACTTTTTAGCTGTGTCAGGGGTTAATCGTCGCCAAACAAGCCACCTTGATCCAGACGCAGACGACATTACGCGATTCTAGTGGCTGGCTGCTTCGAACTACGCAGTATGGCCCACATTTGAGAGTGGATTTACGGTCACAAGGTGCACAACTATCGGGGTACAAGAGACCGGCAGTCCAAGTATCCTATCGGAACCAGGGATCCCACAGCCACCTTGGCCTCATCACGCACCAGAGGGTTGCATTGCTTCCTTCAACAAGACGACAACCCGTCCACCATTCTTCAACCTTGGTATTGATAGGTGAGTGTTCTACCAGTACTCTATTACTCTCTATCTCTGATCGTGATGTTGAGTGGCATCGCGGGATAGTACCTATCTTGCTCAGTATTGGCCGTTGATCTTGCTACTCATTGTGTCCCTCCGTCCTGAGTACCTAGGGTGATTTATAAAAACATAGGTTATATGGTTAGAACAAAGACAACATGATACCGGTAGCAGCAGCGTGTATCTGATTTCGATCATCCCGGGGATCTATACCCATACAAGAAGGCTCCCATTACAACCTTAATTCTTATTTAACTATGAGAACCTTATTACCTATGTACATAGACTTGTACTCTATGCACCTATCATAGTATGGTAGGTGCGAGAAAGCGAAAGAATACAGTCAAGGCAATCGGAATACTTTCGGCAAGTTAAATCCGATAGATAGAACTACCTCCATCTCGGCCAGCCTCATTTAATAATAAGCATTATCGTGAGAAAGCCCTTAGCGAGCACGATTGATAACCCGTGCCGGCTCTATCGGGTAACTGTACCTAATGCTTGTCGTATAAGGTTGAGAAATGCGTACATATGTAACCTCTTAATTAGTGTATAGTCCAAAGTACCTAACTATATGGAACATCCGTGCCAACATACAGATGGTGGGCTGCAGCGTCTGCAAGAGGCCGGATTGCCTAGGTAGCGCGGTGGTATCACTGCGTTGACTCACACTTGGATGCAGCCTGCATCATGCACGTCCTGGCAGCGGGTAAGCTGATTGACTGAGCCTGACGGGACTCCACCATTGCGCATAGCAGTGCATGGCATGGCATATGGCAGACCATGGTATCAGAAGGGAACATACGATCTGGGTATGCCATCAGGTCTAGATAGTCCGTTACCTTGGGTCTTCCTTCAACCGACTTACACTAGTCGACCAGGGGAGAATGTGGTCGGCATCAGTTCGTAAGCATCTCGAACAGCTCGCCGCGACTAGCACGAAGTACCTTACCTTGTTACTGCCATGCCGCCCGAGTCGTAGTTAGGCAACTACGCTAGGCACAGTGCCCCAGAGTTCTGGGTTACTAGGGTCTCACGGACACGGCTGTGGGTCAGCAGAGTTGTATCGCACGTAAAGCGTTCTGTCAATGCATAATCTAGAAGGCCTACCCAACTCTTGCCCACTAGTACACCACATACAGGTAGGCAGGTAGGTATGTCTACGGTACCTTCAGAGATTCATGGGCGCAATAATAACATCACCGCAGCCGCCCCCAAGCCAAGCCGAGCCATGTTCCTACGAATTTAATACCTACTCCAGGCTATTTGCCAAATGCTATGGTGTAGGAGAGGAGAGAAACGCATGATGGTCTCGAATCCCGAACCCGAACTGCCTCGAGTTATCAGCATAACACACCTCAGGCAAACAGATTTTCACCGTCAAGGGACTAATGTTCTCGACCGCGCTGTTCTATTTTTGCTACGCCAAGCATCTCATAGGTTTACGTATGATGAATACAATACAGCAATGTACCTACTCTCTCTCCATACAACAATAAAATTTAGTAGGCCAACGCAAAAGCCGGCAGTGTATAGGAAGTACATAGATGTATATGAGGGCATCTACACTAACTACTGCGCTAGACTACTGCATAACATGCAGACTGCGAAACACCGCCTGTTGCTAGCTCCATGAAGCGGCGACTCGCGCGGATCGTGATGGATCTCAATAGCCGCCCAACACGCCTAAGTAATTCAGAACAGTCACCATTTCCTAGCGAGCAGATGCGAGGGATAAAAATTTTTTATAATACATATCACGTCCGTTCTGGTTCATACATAATCAAAATTGTTCGGTCACGTATCACTATGTGCAGATGCAGCTTTCGACGTACTAGGTACCGTACGCCACCAAGCGTAAATGCGCCAACGGGACGAGGTGAGAGCTTTCATATTTGAAAAGTTGAGGGCATGTAATATCAGCCACGTACTTTTGACGGCAGCTCAGGCCAAATCATTTGTACCAAAATTTACACGATGCTCTTATTCGTGAGATTATTCAAGTCAAGAAGCATAGCAAGTTGCCGAGTTTCGCTCAGTCTTTCAGCAATGACGTCCTGCTACCTAGGCGTTCACAACCCAGAACTAGGCTTTAACTAAATAATTCCCATGATGGCCCACTAATCGCTCCGGTTTCGACTGATAACCGGTGTTAATATAGGGTCTACACTGGCGATTGGTGGAGTTGCGGGAAAATAACAATCCAAAAGGACCGGGACCGGCGGTTGAACTTTAAGAACTCTCGATACCGTACTCAGCAGCTAATGCAAACCTGACCAAAATAGAGACAATCATAATTCGAACCAAGGAGTTTCAAATCGCTATCAAAACACCTATCTTGCATATCTTCTATTATAACTACTACTCCATGAACCCTTCCAGCACGTTATTAAGACCGTCACTTGCTCCGTAACTATCCTAATACCTACCTACCCACTGGTTGCTACCGGTAGAGGCCCCACTAGTTATGTAGATTTAGTTAGATTTGAGATCGATCAACAGTGGATACTTACCTACGTAGAGCAGTTACTAGATCTGGCCCAGATTCGTTTATGTCACGAACCGACAGCTCTCATGAAACGGGCCCAAGAGTTACTAATGAAAGACGGCTGGCTGTTGATTCGAAACTGTAAATAGGCGCGTAGGTGCCTGGACTGACTCGAAGAGTTGATTTCGTTTCAATTAATCATCATACTGCATTCTATTAAAGCCGATGGCCAACGGGCAAGAGATACCCTTCCAAATCACAAGATACGAGGTAGGGCAGCCTTATTGATGGGGAGCAGTACCGTTCATAGTGTCCAAGTATATTCATAGGCAGAAATCAGAGATAAAGCTCCTGCTCATCAATAAAAGGAACACACGGCCGTCCCAAAGCTGTGCATTACCCAATGTCGATACGATAAGGTATCTATTATCACCCTCCAAGGATATCTGACATGGCTCGAATCAAATAAAGTCTACATCGTAATCTACTTGTGATTCGGAGGTCAATCACACTTACCCGTCTACATACCTCGTTTAAGCTGCTTCTTGGCATGGAGCCTTGATGCCATTCTAGAAGAGGTGGTGTGATACCTAATCAGTACATTGATCAGAGGCAACTCCAATAAAGAGACGCACCGCAACGTAATGTGTGATGTATTGGTAAACATAATAACAACTGGATGATAATAATAAACACCACATTCTCGTTTCCAGCGACGTCATGGTAGTTTATATCCTGTATTGAAAGGGATACAACAAGAACGCGTACTAGAGTACTGCGGCCGCTTAAACGCCTTGAAGTCAGTCATGCCTCGTGTTACAGAGCATCTCCGACAGTAGGTCTTATAACCGAAGCAGATCGGCAGCCTACCACTCAATACCGAGGAAGAAGATCCTTCACCGATACCCAGGCCAGACTCCTTCCCCAACGCGACCCCTGCGCACAACCTACCAAGACTTGCCGCTGAACATTCAGCCGCTTAGGTAACTACCCTTCGGTCTACTCGTCTACGTCTATGCATACGCTCTAGTTACGCGAAGTCCAGAAGTCGCGAATTGGTATTATAGCCGATCCGAGAAATATAGACTATAAACGACCCCTTGTCCATAAAAGTGGCAAGAGACATCATCGAGGGCTCGGCACGGATTAGCTTACTTAGTCGATCGACAAACGGATAGGTTAAATCCTCCAGGTTAAGTTTCGTGGTCAGGTGAACCGTTTTTGACAAGGACCAATCCTCAAACCATGCTCATCATGCATACACTGGCTTCCTTGGATAGCTGCTATTGGCTTGTAGCTTCTAATCAAAAACATCTGGGCAATCTTCGATCCTCGTCGTGCATCTATCTAATCTCTCTCCGTGTCACACAAGACATGACAGCATTGCAAGAACAGGAGCTAGCGCATCATTGTACGAGTCTAGACTGCAAGGATGTCGAGATGTTTACTCAGTGCACACGCGGTCAAGCACAGGACACTGACTGAGCACTGCACTCGTCTACCTCGGGCTTACACTTACACAGCAAGGGCTTGAGAATCCCAACAACCCAATTCCTACGAAACGGCAATCGGCAATATATAATTAAGATGCAGTAGTGAATAGTGTGCCTTTCGCTAGCCAGCCGTATCTCAGCCTTTACAAATTAAAGCTTTATCAATTACTACAGTTTCAAGTTCGAGTAAGCTTAGGGGGGCCATGTCGCGACCATACCCCGGTTACCCCAGACTTTCCGGACACCATCTTACGAAAGTCCACAGGCCAACCTTGAAAGAGCTAGCACGCCGTGGGATACCAATGGCATCCGAGGTGTACGTAGTCCCTATTCCTAGACATCGGTTTATCACCCTCGGCATTGACATGCTCTCGACCCAATCATCATTCTCACGGACTTATCCAGTACTCCGTACATAGATCTCAGTGGTTCCTGCAGCCCTAAACAAGCAAAAATTGCCACTCCAACTAGTGTAAGTAAGTCTGTATGTAGTATTTATATAAGTCCCTATTGGGGGCCCAATTCCATCATGCTACAGTGTGATCAGCCCCGGGTTCATAGGTTCTCATCGTCCCGTGATAGACCTTAGTCTACGTATCACTCACTTGGTCAGAGCTTATTAACAGACCTGGCGCACTTATATGCAAGATCCAATAAGCGTCTCCGTATCCTCGGTTCCTCATCTCCTAGCTTCTCCCAGGCACCCGGTCCCCCGTACAGCGCCAGCTGGGCCTGTAAATCCTTCCGATGCACAGACTCGTCATGGGAGGCCGACTAAGCCCAGATTCGCTGTATTCGGAGTACAAACCGAACTCAAAGCTTTCCTCAGCGACCCGTCAAAGAACAACAGCTCCTGGGGTGAGACCGGACTGCACTATCTCGCCTAATATGAACTACGAACGGAAGAGACGATATGTGTCTCCACTGCGTGCCCAGAACCTCTGATCGGCGGCGGCCTGCATGTTATACATACCTAGGTAGGTACATGAAAGAGCAAAATATGCTGTGGCATTAAGCCGGCTGTTAGGATGTTCACTTCAACGCCTCAGCAGTGGATCCGCAGTCACACCTATGCGACGCACGCCGTGTGCTACTGTCTTCTCTGTGCTATGCTATGGCATGATCTGTTTGGACCGTTCTTGTCGTTCAATGCTAAGGATCGGGAAGTCCAAGTGTGTTCCATCGCAGCCCGGAACACGTCGGTTAGACTGGCCCGACAAAAAGTGAAGCAAGCCGCCGCAATTCAATGCGTATCAAGTTGCAAACTGATTAAGTCTTAAGATCGCCCTCTTCAAGTCTGCCGCTCAAAAGATATGGATCTCCATGTAGCAACTAAGAGCCTCGCTAACCTTCTAACAAACCCTTATAATAGGAGGGGGCAAGCTTCGTGCTCTACTAGCGAAGTAGCATCTCAACAGAAACTCTCAATGCTCAACAAACAAGCGGCCCCGTGGTACTGGTGCTCTCATGAACGGAGCCCCGAATGGCCGTCATTTGTTATCTATGAATACGGTAAATAAGATGGCAGTTGATAGCTACCGCCACATATCCAACGGCCTCCAAGCCACGGCGAATGCCACGGCAGAAAGCTCGTGATATGTGGGCACTCCTGGATATAATCCCCTAACCTAGCAGTAGGCATAACAGTACAACCCTCGTTATGGTACACGAAGCTAGCGTGAATGGTAGTCCGTACGACAGTACCATGAAAGACCCTGCTTCCTGATCGGCATCATAGCAGTTTTTTCATCAACTTTTTTCGGCCATGTGCAGACTGATCGTGTCACTCCCCCACTCACACTCTCCATAGGTACTCTTAGCAGCGGGCGAGCTGCATGATTAATTGCTTCAGCTGCAGCCTCTATGGGCTATCTTATAACCGCTAGAACCGTACAACCTCATCGTGCCAGAGGATTTAACCTAGTACGATAACGTAGCAGCAAAACTACCTACCTACCTACCGACCATCAGTTGATCTGGTTACTAAGCACCTACATATGCATCAATAGTTTCAAGGTAAGTGTAGTCATAGACTCATAGCAATAGCATGGAGAAGAATGAAAGAGGAAAGAGACAAGCCTTCATTGATATTCAGGTCCCGCTGGCCATCTCGGACTTACAACCGCGCGCCAAACATATCCCTAAAGCAGGTAGGTATTCTTTTCCTCAGAAGCCTAGCCAAAAACATAGAGATGCAATGCACATACTTAATACACACGTAGCATCGCAGACCCACACAATTTTCAGAAGCCGATTTTCGCCGTTGCAAGATCTGCGCCAGCCATCCCGTTGACGCCCAAGCGTGCGGTCAGGTTGATCATCGGCCCGTCTCTCGGCTGTAGTTGCAGCGAGAATAGCCGCGCGTGCGCTACCTACCGCCAACGCACTGTGTCATGACGACTACGGTACCTAGTGTATGAGAGCTACTGTAGCTACCGTAGCGAAGGGAAAAGAGCTCCGGAAGCGACGAAGGGCTGTCTCTTAATATCAAGTAGGTATACGGGAATCCCTGCCCCGACGTAGGAGTGGCAATAATACCTCCCACACCTGTGGCTTCAGTCAGGGGTGGATAGATGGGAGAGGGCATAATTAAGAAAGAAGGCTGCCCGGGAATGCAGAACGTGCGTGACTCCTCGCCGCTGGAACACTTCCAGAATAATGCGCGATGACGCCGCCCCTACGACGTCTCGGAATCACCCGCTGGCCATCGCCGGAACTAGGAGGCGATTTTCCCAGAGCGTGTCCGCGCCGTGCGGTGATAAGCTGGGTTAGGTCTATCTGATTACGGGTCTGTGTAGGACAAATGCCTCATTAGGATGCTGTGAAATCTGTATATGGCAATTCATACGTAGTGGAAGAGCCGGTGAGTGTCTGAATCTTACATTAGACTTGCTCATTGCTATTAGCAGTCCTGCCTGCGCTGAAAGACCGAGCACACGCAACAAGGCATTCACTGTAAAGATTAAATGGTATACTCATAAAAGCACAAGTTTTTCATATCTGTCAAGCAATCGTGATAAGCTAAGGACAAGAAAGTGATGCATACACAGTCTTCTCAGGCCCAGCTTGAGTTTCCTCAAAAGCAACTTGCCTAATAACTGAGTATGTATCACCCTCTTGTAGAGAGATACCGAAAAAACTGAGATTTTGAATTTCACATTGTGGTAATGATGTCCCTTTCATTAGATTAGGTCGTCAAGCTCCTCTCCCAAGCTTATAGCTCACTAATATTAGCTCTCTGGCGTCACCGTCGTGGTATCAAGAACAGACTCCATCCCGCTTCACCATTTTTAGTTTAGGAACTTTTTTGAATGCCGTGATTTTGCCCTCGCTAGTCATTGCTGCCCGTATCCAAAATCGGTTTTTGTATCTCAGCCCAGCGGATAGCACCCTCCTTTCATAGCCCGGCTACTAAATCGTAGTCTGCGACGGCCAACATTCGGCGAGGCAGAAGCACTGAATGGTTTGTTCATTATTGCGAGCCCGACTGGCCAGTCGCAGTCCCTCCGTGACACAGTCGGGCTGGAATATAGCCGCCTTGTTGATGCGGAAGCTGACTTGCGTATCGGATGTAGTATCAGTGCCTTTTGTGCATGTGAAATCGACGAGTCCCGATCGGCATTGCGACGTGATGTAATTAGGGACTCGGTCCGCGCAGTTCGTCGATGTCATGTCGTTGCCCCAGCCGGCCAGCTCGATCGTGTATTCGTTGTAGACGCCCTGCGCGTCCACGTACCCGTAGTACTCGCATGTGCTCACGTCTATGCGGTGGGCTGACGAGGGACGTGGCAGAGGCGGCAGAGGTTGGAGAGGCGGTATCGAGACCGCGCTCGGGACTGCGCTAAGCAGAATAATATGTGTTATAAACGTGCGAAGCCGCATAATGGATCGATATCAGGTGAACGAAAAATGGTGATACGGAACTCTAGTGTTCCGTTAGGCAGCTCAGCCGTAGGTCAATGACAAATCCAATTGTCCAATACGTAAAGGAGCAAATCAGACCCAGTCCAGAAATTAAAGTATGAAGGTACGTCTACGAGTGGTGAGGCTGAAGGTAAGTCGCATCACTTTCCGTCTGGTAAATATGTATGTTCCAGTATCCCTCCCGATGGGAACCCGCATTAGGGCACTACGCATGCGATCGTGAATCATCTAGGCTGGTGGAATAAGTGTCACTCTCACTCGTGTCCACCTTCATCGCACTAGTACTTCAAAGCAGTGGTCTGATTCTCATTTATAACGAGCCTCTACACCGTAGCTAAGTGCTCTTCGATCTTCGATCACATCCCTTCAGCAAAGTTAGGGCCTATCTAACTTGCACCGAGCGCCGTTGGATGGCACATACGGGATTACGGACCCGGTCAAAGTGAACGCCGCCAAGAAAAAAACTATGCTCAGTACTCCTGCTATGGCCCAATGAAATCTGATCTAGCTCTCGAGTTTGTACCTTTGTTGGGTTTGGGACTGCTTTCTCTCACATATCGGGAAGCTGTACGCTCCATATCATGCAAGTTCCCATGTGTACCAAACCGAATATGGACATGTAACCGCGCCTGAGATTCTCTTCTTGTCTCAGTGTGGGAGTGCACCAAAGCCGGGGCAACAGCTGTGAATATGAATCAAAGCATGGGCGGTCCATGATGCAGACATAATTTAGGGCCTAGATGTGTCTTAACCCACGTCACCCCGAGCGTGATTGCGTACTGGTCTCACTAAAATTCAAGTCTCGAATTTGACAACGCGCGGGGAGCCGTGAGTTGCTTATCCGAGAAGTGACACAGAAACGGAACTCAATGAGAGAGCACGCGACGGATATCTGGGATTTATACCTTATACAATGGTTTCAAAACTAGCCTGGGCCATTGCCGTCAATACTGCGGGTTCAAGGGATCTACGATGATTGTTAATGTATACTGATTCTAGCAGGTCACGACATAGATGAACTTGCTCGGAAATTTGGGACGTGTGAGAAAAGTCTCAGAAGGGAGTTGAGTGCCATACACGTCAGTACGCAGAGGAAATTTTCTCCATCCCTTTGTACGATGTTTGAGTCGGGGTATGTGTTACTATAGAGTGCCACAGGCGCATCACAGATAACCCGCGATTCGCCCAACCACTTCGTATCATACGGCACATCCCCAAAATCGGATAGACCGGCTCTAGGATACGACGCGGAATCGTAGGCCTTATTGCCAAAAAGAGAATATTTCATGCAGATTCAGGTAACCTTGTTCTACTTATTCAAGAGCGGAAGTTTAGAATTTAAGTTAATAACTGTAGATACTCCCACACTAGTCCTTGGAACCGTCATTCCTGGAGTTCGGGTGCTCTAGGTAGATCGTTCCGCTTCGGTCGAGTTGCGGGTTACAACATGAAAAATTTTGTCAATTGTACTCACAGAGTAAACAGCCACTGTACTGTCCTCGACAGGCAGAGAGCTACGAACTTGTGGTTCAAGTGGCACGGATGGTACACAAACACAGTGTCATGCAATGCGAGTTCCGCACATATTAAATAGCGCAGCCTAACGGTCTGTTTATGAGCATACGGTTAGGAGCAATTTACTGCCGAAACGCAAATTAAAGGAATAATTACTTGCCTGAGCCGGTAACACAAAGATGAAAAATATTCAAATCAGCAACTCGGACAAGAAACCTTACCCACGTGAGTTAATCTGCAATTTTTTTATAAGCATCCCTGCAGGCTGCGGTAGAGTAGACTGTTGCGAACGGACAAAGAACATAGCACTCTACGGCGGACTTTCATTTTAGATATATTTCACAGCTACCAATCTAGATCGCCGAGTTTGATAACTTGGTCCGTATCAAAAGCCTCAATATACCAAATCATATCAACTGTGTTAGCATAACTGTTCAATCGGTGTAAGCGTTATTGTGTAGGAGGAGGTGGGTGGGAGAGCTGCCTGCTTTCACTTTCTAGGAATTGAAAATTAAAATACCAAGTCACACTCCGTACGTCAGCCAGAGTGAAATCAAGTATACCTCTCCTACCTTCTCCGCCGTAACATATTTCTGTCATTGAAACCTACATCACAACTATAAAATACATTCTATCATATAGAGCCACTATACTAGATGCTCACATACCAGAACCTCCACTCGTCACCACGTCGCGGAGATAATTACATTATACGGCCATCCTGCTGCGTAAATATACGTCTGTTGGACCCCCGAAAGCTATTTGCGAAGTTCAGAGATCAATTATTATACCTGCCCTTCAGTTTGGCTGTAGACAGACTTCTATCTGCTCCGTGGCCCCTATTCCGCACGACAGAACACTGCTACCCACACACAACAACCACAGAGAGCCTCAGCTTCAAACTAGGGGTGAATTCAACTCACGTCTTATGTACCTATAAGTAGGCAATCAATCTATGAGCTACAACTTAGCAAAACACAAGTATTGAAGAAAAGAACAGAAACAAAAAAAGAAACCAAATACGTAGACAAATACCTAGGCAATCTTAGAATTATTGATCATATCACTGTATTATCACATCGTATCATGTCCATTAATATACTCTTTCTTGCACGCTTCCTTTTCCATATTTACACTACACTGCCGACGATTGATTGATCTATCGCTCGCTCTGCCTGGCGCGCTTCACAAGCTACCTAAATTACGTGCAAACAATCTCCCGATGCCTTCGTCCACGACACCTCAAGATCAAGACTTCTCATTGCTCCCGTCGCCTTTCTCTTTCACATCCAACTTTTCCACCGACCTCGCAAGATCCTTGCCCTCACCCTGAACCTCACCTAAACCCTTCTCACCAACACCCACACTCCCAACCTCCCCATCCTCAACCCTCACCCCCTCCCTCCCCAACCTCGCAACGAGCTTCGTATTTTCCATCTGCAACTCCCCAACCTGCTCTTTCAAAATCTCCACCTCCTTCCTCGCAACATCCCTCTCAGCCCTAACCCTCTCAATTTCCAACGTCAAATTCGCCTTCACTTCCTTTTCCACCTGTTTCCTCCTCTTCTCCTCCGCCTTCCTCTCCTCATTCGCACGCTTCGTCTCCAGCCTCAATCTATCTCGCTGAAACTTCTCCTCCTGCTTCGCCAGCTCGCGCTCGTGTTTCTCGCGCAACTTCACCGCCGCGGCTTTGTCGCGGGCATCATCATTGTGCTTCTTCGCCAGCGCGCGTTCTTCGGCCCTTCGGATCTTGTCCGCGGCTTTCTGGCGCTTGTCTTCGAGTTTCTTGAGCTCGCGGTCGTAGTGTGAGGACCGCGTGGTGGATGTGGATGGTGCGTCCGTGGTGTTGGAGAGGAGAGATTCGCCCCCGCCTTCGGTGTTCGTGGAGATGGATGGGGCGGACTCTTTCTCTTGGATCTCGTGCGCGGCGGCCGCGGACGTGATGTCTTCGGTGCCGTCGAGGCTGTGAAAGCTGTGGATAGATGACGTATCGTCGGATAATTCGGGCGAAGAGATATCGTCGTCGTCGTCGTTCTCCCCTTGGGAACCGAGTAATCGTGTAGCTGCTGCTGATGCTACCATGCCGAGGGCACCAGATATCATTCCGTAGACACCCCCCGGCCCTGGCGATTCTGGGGTATCCTGTTCAGCTGATTGAAGGGGTATTTTTACTTGAGGACCGTTTGGTTCCTTTGAGATAGGAGTGGATAAGTTGTGTGATGAGTTGGATAGAGTTGCATTTTGCGTTCCTTCAGTGCCAGGTGGTAAGACTTCGGAATTTCCGCTAAGTAATTCCTCAAAGCTGTGAGATGAGATCCATTGCAAGAACTTGTTGGCATCTGTGGCTATACCGTCTGGTGTCTTCTTCTCGATTATAAAACGCGGCACACTGCCGCCAGGATCGCTCCTTGTAATCATCAACCACTCAACCAAAGTGGCCTCTCCGCTATCATGCTCATTGTTATCTGGGTGGTCGGATAGACCTTCACCCGTCGTATCCTCCGGTGATAGCAACCGATCTGTTGGCGCACTTGTCCGGATCTCTCGAATAAACTCAACCGACTCGTAGAAGCCCCGTATGAAGCCCTGGCGCGCGGGGCATTCTGGGTGAACGCACGGCTTCGATACAAGCATATAAGATTTCGGTTCTTTACTAGCATTAGCTGCAGGTGTCGTCGCCGCCGTTGTTGTTTCTGCTGTTGAATCTGTAGTCTCAGAGCTTAAACACAAAGTCACGAAGTCGCGGGCTGTTGTTGGACCCGGGAACTGAGCTGAAAGTTGGTAAACTGCGACAACACCACATATCAGCCAATTTGCTTCGTTCATCGCATACGCACTCTGACCCAGTGTGAACCGCACCGAACACTGACATCAGCAGTACATACGTACCTTGCATCTTCCCACACCCATCAACACTCTGATCAACAACCCGCTTATCCGCGCCCAAGCCCCTAATCTTGCCATCGCCCGGCTGCCCTTGGACTTTCAAACTCTCAGGAAACTCCCTCTCCATGCCGAACCTCCACCTCTCAAAACCGGGAGCATCATGAACACTGCGGCGCGCGAACCACGCGCCCTTGCCGTCTTTGGCCGCGAGCTTGTAGACGCTTAGCGCGGCGTGGTTCTCGCGCGCATTGACTTTGACTTCCTTCCATTCTTTGCGCAGCGCGGCGGCTTCGTCCGAGAGCGGGGTGTTGGTGTTGGTGTTAGATTCGTTCGTGGCGCTGGTGCTGGCACTGGTTTGTGGGATCGAGTCGATGAGGCTATGGGCATCTTGGAAGATGTCCTTCATATGAGCCGCTGCATCCTCCTGGGCGAATTGTTCCCAGTCGATTGGGCCGAGCGCCTTGAATAGATCATGGGCGCTAGGCATTGCGCGCCTCTGCTCGTACAGGTAATGCGTTGGGTGTTCCTAGCATGCGAAGATCGGCTCAATAGGCGGTCGCGGGAATCCTGCGTTACCTTCTGTTCGTAAGATAGGTAAGAAGGAAGTGGCTTGAGATCCGGTCAGCACCTCGGTTTGGTGGAATTCACGATAATGACGGCGCGAACTACAAAGCTTGGTTTCTTGCTTGGCGAAGTTTCAGGATTACAGGGCATACGCGGCATCTAGTCGATGAGTGGGTTAATTCAGGTAGACTAAACGTACAAACAAATACGCTATGTACCACTACTGCTCGTCATAGAGGGAAGGTAGTTGGGCTCATGTCTGTTCAGGCTCTGCTGCCTATTGTTGCAATACGTCAAACTCCGCGATGACGTCACCAAAAAGTTCTGGCTGCAAGCAGGTAGATATTATATGTTCCATAGAATTATATCTGCTATTTAGGTACAATCTGCACTCCGGCAGCGGGGTCCTGGTCTTGATGATAATGATACCCGAGCAGCCATTCTCCTCGTTTAAAATGATCTGTTCTTTAGGTATTGCCAAAAACATAGTTGTGTATGTTTGTTCTCCAGGCGCTGATATATACTAGGGTGGGTTATAGGTATAAACCAAAAAAGAGCCTGACTCTTATATCGAGGCCACTGCGAAACCTTCGCGTTCCCGTTCGCGTGTAAGAGCATCGTGATCTACCTTACAGCTGCCGCAGTACTCTTCATACCACTGGCGCAGGTTTTGTATTCTTTGTGCTTGCTCTCTTGCATCTTGGTCGTCTTCACTGCTGAGCACCTTCTGCGCGAGCTGGGCTTTGCTTGCGTCTGCTTTTGAATTGCTCGTCTTTGACGTAGCGTCCCGAAGTGTTTTTCCTGCTTGTTCGCATCTCGAATTCTCGACCGTGAGCCAGTTCTCCCACTCGAGCCTTACCATTTCCGCCTCTACATTGTTGACCAGACGCATTGCCACCACGAGGTCATGGCGGTAAGAGCCTAGCTTCTGTCGTGTGCGCCGGAGCCGCCGTGCCGTTGTGCGGCTTCCCCCCCAGTTTGACAGCGAAGAGCCAGCGTCTTCATGCGGAGCATCAATGCTGCTACCATTGGCAATAGCCTGGAATGTAGAGTAGCTAGATGGCACGTTACTATATGTCCAATGCTAAGAATAGTCGGGAGGTCTCTTACCAATAACTATCTTGCGGCCATGGCAACTGGCTGGCTTTGCTCATTGTTGCTTCCTCCAAATCGGCTAGGTAGATTGCCTTGCTCATCATGACGTTAGGTCCAACGCCAATACGGTTCATGAAGTTGGACGCGCGCCGTTCACTCCACCACGTCGCGCTACTCTGTGATGAAAAGGTTACATTGGTGAGGACGCTGAGTCCCAACAGCAACATGAGAAGACGGTGCGCAGATATAACCTTCCATAGTTTCCTCAGCGCGGCAAATGCCCACAGCATGAGAGAAGACGCGACACTTTCGGCAAACGATCGCCCGGTTTCAAAAAGAATAGAGCTCAACGTTCGGGGATTAATGAGTGGCTTTCTTGTCGCATCGGTCTCGTTTGGAGAAAAGACCACAACTTGCGACTGCAACCCGACGTTGCCGTAGACCTGGATCGCCCGTTTCGTTCGGCTGTGATGGCCTAACCGGCGTATTTGGTCCGTGGCTACCTCAGCCAACTCCTCCGCATCATGGCTGGCATCATCCAGAGCGCGGCGCTCCACCAGTTGTTTTGTAAGCGCCGGCGCTTTCGACCACACCACTTTCGTGAATATAGCGAGCTTACACTTAGATTTGGCAACGTGCGTAATCACAATTTTGGTGACAAGCTTGAATCCTTGCGCATGTGGGAGATGCCAGGGCGTCTTCTCGTGCGTAACAACGTAGGTAACGTGGTCACTGAACACCTCAATCATCTGATGATCAGAGATATCCTCTTCGCGAGAACGGCCGAGACGGTCGTTATAGGTTACTGTGAAATGAAAATTGCGTTGCATGTTCCCGGCTTCGTTTAATTTCCAGGGTCCCTGGGAAATTTGTTGGGCCCTGCGCTCGAAATAGAGCTTTGGAAATATGAAACTCTTGTCTCCGAATAGGACATGGAAACAGGCCTTAGCGCTAATCTCGAAGGTCCGCTCGGCTACCTTATTCGGTGTGTCTTCGGGTTCGTAAATGACAGGATGCGTGGGAAGCTGGAACTTGGGGAATGGCTTGCTTCCCTTTCTTGACCTATATACAAAGTCGCTGACCTTCGGGTTTACCGAGCGGCCAGCAGCGGTCCCATCGTCAATGGGAGTGTGGGCGGAAATCTCCTCCCAGCTATCGACACTTGGACTCCTCTGGTCGGTTCCTTCTTTCTCCATATGGATAAGCGCTTTGATGATCTCTGAGACATCCATAGGCTCTTCGGCCTGCAGATCATCGATCAGAAGATTGAGGCGCGCATGCAGGAGATCCAGATCTTCGAGGAAAGTTTTGATCGTGATTCGCGTGTAACCCGCGTCATCACTGTCTTGACTCAAATGCAGGAAGATAAAATCACAGTCTCGGCCAGGCGCCGCTGTGACCTCGGTAATTGTATCGAGGTTGATCGTGTACGCGACTACTAGACCCATTTGGTGTCCGTAAAAATACATGTTATCGGAAGTAACATATATCCGCCCGTTGCCCGCCATCTGAGGCACGTTTTTATCGGCCTCTGAAGTGCTACTCCAGGCGGCGCGGAAAACTAATACGAGCTTCTCGTCTAAGGATACGGTAGGAAAGAGGAGGCGGAACTGGGCCGAATTCGTCTTGAGCTCCGTCGGATAATTCGGCGGAAACGTTTCTTGGACCGGCGTATCCTTAGAGGGAACGACCACCTTTGGGGCACCTATCTTGGCATCCATGCTGATCGCTTTCTTGTGAAGTGAGGTTGCTGAAGGGCTTTTGGGGACCTCGCTCTCTCCCAGAGTAGTAGCCTTGATAGACGGGGAATTTGGGCCAAAGGGATCGTCAGACGAAAGGTCCGTCCGACTCGTTCTCGCCGAATGTTCTTGGCCCCAAGCGTTGCTTCCCCAGTAGTTGGCCAGGATTGCAGTTGGCATCAGTTGTGTAGGGTTCGCGGTCAGCGCCCTGTCACCACTATAAGCAACGGCTGTCCTACTAAGTACGGTTGCGGCGGGAGGCTTCGCTAGAGTGAAAGGCGCCAGACTCCCAGGCCGTGCTTCAGGGCCGACGCCTAAGGGGGTCTGCTGCGGTTTGACACTAGCTGCTTGGTTGATGGCAGGCCCGGGATATCCAGGCAATAAGCCATGACTGGCGGAAATGAGACTAGCGATGCCCCCAGTCGGGCCAGGCGGCGGCATTGCCATACTGTCCGCGCTCGATGTAAATGTGGCTTTTCGGTGAAGATCAAGCTTCTGCATGATCCTAGCCGCATGCTCGCGTCCCGTCTCGCCCTCCTCGCGGGCGAGAGAAGTAGCCGAGCGTTTGGGTGGTGCCGCGTTCACATCAAAGCTAGGTCTCGCTACAAGCCCACCATCAGGTCCCGGGATAGGGAGAGTACCAACTCGTTCTGGGCCGGCGGCCTCGTCCATCTGTGCGTCGAGGCCTTTGGCAGAGAACTCGGGGAGAGACGGAGGCGTGATGGAGAAAGCGGGATCAACACCGCCGGGCAAGGATGAAGTGTCTCGCCCTACGCTGGCTTCAAATGCTCGCTTTTTAGCCACCTCAAAGACCTCGAGCCATTCCATCAGCTGCGCTTGGGTTTCTGCCTGCAGCAGCAAGGTTTGGTTTTTGGTCTTGACTTCAAAGCAGAACCGGCGCTCCTCTTGAACGGCGGGCTTAGCATTGCAAAGCAGAACGCCAATCTCATCTCCCTGCAGGACACCCTGGGGCCCGTTGACAAGCCATCCAAATATGCCATCACGGCAGTAGTACCACCGACGAATCCAGTTTGTCCGCGAGGGCTTCCCGTAAACGGTGCGCAGAAAGAGCCATCCCTGTTTCTCCATGATGGCCGCTGACTTGCCCTGGCTGAAAACATGCATGGAGGCTCGCGAGCCGAGAAAGGGCACAGTGGATGCGCTGTAGTCGTCGATTTCGCGCGAGGGCTTGCAGCTCGCTACCGTGTTCTCTCCGATCTCACGCCTAGCGACCTGGAGCTCTCGCTTGAAGACGGATTCGGTCAGCTCCATCTCCTTCGACCATCCTCTCACCCTCTCCATCTCGCGACCGTATTTAGCGAAGCTGCCGGCGGTATCGCGGGACCGTTTCATCTCGCGCCAGACATCGGTAGAGATCTGCACGAGCAGCTTGTCGAGGTTGAAGCGGAGCTGGGGCGCGAAGAAGCAAAAGTCCATGGACGCCTTTAGGTAGGTCTTTCGGGTCTCGTATACGGCAAAGGCGTCCTCGCGTAGAGACGAGGGCTCCTTGGTCTTAGACTGGCCGACATAGCGGGCGAGGGTCGAGTCGAAGGTCTTCTGAGCCTGCTCCAATGCTCGCTTGATCTCCTTGAAGTTACGCAAGTCGGTGGCCAGAAAGGTGCGGACAGGGTCGACGGATAAGCTATCGATCTTCTTGGCGGTGCCCAGAACCTGCGTCCACCATTCCTTGGACCCATCGCCAATGCGCTTCAGGGCGAGCGCGGTATAGTCGTGGTCGACAGAGACGAGGCCCTGGGGCGGGATCAGCTTGGCGAGGTAGTTGTTGATGGTCTCCTCCAACCCGAGGATGTCGTGGGTTAGCTTGGATGTGGTGCGCACGTAACCGTCCAGCCAGCGCTCGATGGCGTCGGCCTGGTCGGCGAAGAAAACGGCCGAGGCGCGAAACGAGGGCGAGTCGAGGCCGGCTTCGTTCAGCGTCACGGGAATCGATGGACTCGAGCGCTTGGGTGCAGCAGCGGCGGCGGCGGGAGACGCAAGTGGCGGCGACACCGCAGCCGCGTTATCGGACATGGCGATGGATGACCCTGGCTGTGCTGGCTGTGCTGGCTATGCTGGCGGGCAGCCTTTCGCGGGGCTGTTCTGCGTGCAATGTCCTCAC
This sequence comes from Nemania sp. FL0916, assembly GCA_022578715.1. Classification (NCBI taxonomy): domain Eukaryota; kingdom Fungi; phylum Ascomycota; class Sordariomycetes; order Xylariales; family Xylariaceae; genus Nemania; species Nemania sp. FL0916. The sequence goes on from MU390403.1 coordinate 34,617, forward strand.
CGTTCGTGCATGGCAGGTCTGGATCGCTGGCAGTATGGAAGACGCAGGCGGTAATGTTTGGTGATGTTTTTCGTCGGAATAGGAAGGCAATGCTACAACGGGTCGTGGCGAAATGGAAATGGATGCTTGACGAAGTTCGTCGTTGGCTTTGTCCAGCAAGAGAGAGCTCGCCGGTTCGTCGGTTCGCTGGCCGACAAACGGCACCTAAATGACGCCGATGACTCGAGGCCCGAGATGGCCTAACCGCAGGAACAAGTGCGCAGGGGGCACCTCTGCTGGCTACCTATCGATGGGTTGGGTAAAACCCGATTAATCTGTCGAGCAGATAATGGCAAGTTGATACAGACACACTACGATTGAGTGTGTCTTCGGATGTAGCTGCCTGAGCTGTTTGTTTTATCTGCCCGTCTAGTTCGCTGTAGGTACCTTCCTTGTTGGTGCGTTGGTTCGTTCGTTGGGCGATCCTTGGTATCGTCAGGAAATTGGTGAGACTGACTACCTTCATCCAACGCTATTTCTCGATTATTCTGCGAATCCTAACACTCAATCACACTATATAAGCAGCAACAAGACAAAAACAATCGCAAAATGAATGGTTAGGAGAGAATAACAGTTGTCTGTGGGCTAGACGACCTATGAGTGGTCGAGATGACGCTGAGATGCTGTGACAGGCCGCTGACATCACAGGGGTCAGCCCCAATTTTGGGACTGTAGGTATCGATAAGACCGCTGGTTTGAGGATATATGTCTGAATCCTAGAAGTCGCTCTTTACATCTCAGCGCTTAACGCCGCTACGCCACCCGCCGATATTACGCCATACATTTTCGAACAATTCTTATCTCTTTCACGTCGCGTGGAACGTCAATCAAACTTATTCACCTTACTTTACTCGCATGATAGAATTATCTACACATACTGGCAGACCGGCCACAACCCGTTCACACCTAAATAGTCCCAAATGCCAAATTTCATGTTTCAAAACACACTTTAGTTTATATTCATTACTATATACCGGCATTCAGCTTTCCTTGCTTCGTAGAGCCGCCCTTGCACCTGCTGTATATGTGAACATTCTCCTCGCCTATCAGGCTCCTCGATTCTGACCATGACTGTGATCAACCACCCCGGTGGAAGCGAATCTTCGTGTTGTACCTGCGCAACACGGCTGGCCGAGGTGCCTCGCCTTAGCGAATCCGAGAAGCCCCTTCCGCCCATCCGGTGGTTGGATTGCTGCCCGCGGCTCATTTGTGGCCGGTGTATAAATGTGCGTGCCATCATCGTCACGTTCTTGTCGAACTTTGCCATTGCGGTTGGCCAATACGCTGTTCATGTCTTCAATCCAAGCTGGTGTCCATAATGCATTAAGCCTCGAAACTAATCAGGCTGCCATTGCAGGAGAACCCGCGTTTCAGCTCATACTGTCCTTACTGTCAGATCTCAAGTACTGATAATATCTTACCGCCCGGCCTAAGGGACCCGCCACCATACGCGGAATCCGCCGCTACTGCTAGTAGTGCATACAAGTCCTCCCCACCGCCCTATACTCCAACGCCCACGCAGGCGGAGCTATGGGACTGTCTGGACGAGAAGCGGACGCATGACGATGAGCCAGCAGAGGATACCCTCCACTTCCTCGACCACGCACACGACACCATCAATTCGCTCTCATTGCGGTATGGCGTTCCCGCTTCCGCACTGCGCCGGGCCAACAACATCTCCTCTGATCATTTGATCGTCGGGCGTCGAACCGTAGTCATCCCTGGCCAGTATTATAAAGGGGCGAGCCTGTCACCGAGGCCCATAGAGGGCGAAGAAGAAGAAATGCGGAAAGCCAAGATTCGGCGCTGGATGGTCGCTTGCAAAGTCCATGAGTATGACGTGGCCGTGTTGTACTTGCAAAAAGCTGGATATGATCTCCAACTTGCAACGGACGAGTATTTCGCGGACGAGGAATGGGAGCGAACACATCCAGTTCAAGAGACGATGCGAGGAAAAGCTGTCGTAGGGAGGCTTGGAAAGGGCCGTCACGCACAAGCACGGCGATGAAATAGCTCGTGCCCACAGCCAAAGTACTGATATCATGTAGACAATGTAACATACATCGCCATTCCTCTAGAACGCTGACCGGGTTCGCACATCCTGGTAAAATATTAACGTACGAACTCACTATCATAACTACAATATAACTTTGTACTTACGGATATTTTCCTCTCAATCTCGCGTACTGACCGGTCCAATTCGCCAGCGATCATCTGTTTCTTGTCGTGAGGAAGAAGGGCAAATCTCTCACATAAATCGCCGTCGATAACGCCCTTGACCGGAGCATAGTAACTTCGATAGATCAGATGGTCTCTTCCAGCCAGGGGCGGGTCCTCGCTACGCATGTGTAATTCGAGACTTTGGAAGAAATCGACATCTTCACGGCTAAGGAAAGGCTATGAGAATCGCATGTTAGACGTATTTCTTGACATAAATAGCCGAAGTCGTGGGCAGTTTCAGGGTGATGAGGCTTTCTGTCAAGCAAACAGGAAACTCATGAGCCCGTCCAGACAGAAACCAAAGGATTTGGATGACTTACTATGAAAACACCAACGGTTCCCTGGACGCCACTCCATAGGAGAACATCCTGGCCGCCAACTATAAGGTTGGTTTTACTGATACTAGTTGGCACATCTTGGGCATAAAAATGCGTCATAAGACTGAGGCGATGGTTAGAACCATGAAGATATTCCCTGGCGTGCTGAAGATGTGCTCCAATGTTGTCCTCATCCGCCTCTTCACTGGCCTTCTGAGGACACCGTACAATCCATATATTTCCGAATTTATCACCACCTGCGACAGATTCGTAGTCTACCATGGTCGTACAATTTGTCCAGCGTGGGATCGTGTCGTCGGCGAAAGGAATTAATTTGTTGCTCTCGTACTTGTAAGCAACGAATGTGACACTCTGCTGTACATCGCCCACGACAATGCGACTGCCTTGTGTTTGTATCGACACGATGAGTTGTGAAGCTACTTCTGCTTGCGACTTTCGTAAAAGCTGGCGCAAGCCCAAGTCATATGATAAAAGCGTTTTTCCAATACCCGCAAGAAGGCGGCCTTGGAATTGCGCTAGTGCCATTGGCGGCTCATCCACCTTCGTCTTGTGGATAAATTCGATCTCTTTGCCATTTTCGCGAAATCTGTAGACATAGATGAAACCAGCACTAAATTGCCGAGGGCTGAGTATCATGTCCTTTCCAGTCCCAACCACAAGGAAGGCCTCGTTATCCTGGCTAGCAAAGACAACAGTCGCCATGCTAACAGCCGCTTCATTGTCCCCAAGATTTAAGGTTTGCAATACCCTTTTCTCAATGAGGGGGTCCACAACACTGATGCAAGATGCCCAACGGCCACGACCTTTCGGATAGCCAAAGTCTTCAGGCGGTAACACAGTCGTATCTTTGTTGACACCCTGATCGGCTAGCAGTTTTTCGCGAAGCTCGGGGGGCAGTGTGTTATTGTCCGATTCGATTGTATAGAAAAAAGGCTGATCGGGGTGTTTCACGAGGCGTTTAGGGGTATACGTCAACGGAATAGCTTGTTGTAATACCGTGTCCGTCAACTTGTCAACGGAAAAGATCCTGGTCACAGAGGGTTATCATTAGCTTGGTTCATCATTGTGGCTTGTTTTGAGAGTTAGGTGATGAGTGTGGTCAGTAGGAACAATTGGTACAAAATTGTCTTAGGCCTCATCGCCAGTGGCATAGGATCCCTAGTTATCATCATTTCCACAAGGAGGTGGTAGAAAGTGACAATTTTAACTTACTTGAGATTCTGTGCCTGGATCCCAACCATGCCTTCTTCGCATTGTTCGCTGCTGAAGTTCCAACCCCATTCTAGATCGTTGTAATCTAGCGGCGTCATCATGAAGCCTCTTGAAATTGGGTCAGAGTAGCCCAGCCATGTCCTTGAACTCAAGGCGAGCACACAAGTTCGGCCTTGAACAGCAACCTGGAAGAGACGGACTGGCTTTGGACCAAGAAATTTCTGCCGAGTGTCCGTCAGTTCGCCGGTGACTTCGTCTAATACAGTTCTCAGATAAACTCCAGAGTGGAGCCCAATGTGAAGATATAATGTACGACCACCAGACGAAGAATCCTCCATTGACATGATAGATAGGGAGGAGGGCGCAGCAGTCAGCGCTTGTATAGACTTGCTTTCCAACGTAGATTCAGGATCGAGACTAAGAACTCGAACTGTGCAATCATCGCAACCAACAGCAAGGAACGAGCTTCGTAAACGACCTTCCGGCACATCGCCTAAGCTGAGGCAAGTGACGGTCCCAAACATTTCTTTCTTTTCATCGTACTCAGCCAAAGAGCCATCAGCATCCATCTCAAAGTATACGACTTCACCCGAGCTCAAAGCGACAGCAACTTGCCGAGCGTTTGTTGATGCCGCGACGATGGACCGATGTTGCGGTGCAGGCCATTCGTTGATTTGGCCATTGATGATATGCCGGATACCTTTGGGATGGACTTGAAGGAGCCCATCCTCGCCGAGTTGCTGTACAGCAAGAGTGGGCACAGACGTTAGAAATCCAGTGTCAGATACCTCTTCCACTGTTTCTCCGATACTTAAGACCAAGGTACCATTGCTGAAGGAAAGAATAATGTATGCATCGTATTGGTCATCACGATGAAGTTTCGTGGTCCATACGGCAGATGGTATACCTGGTAAATCCGAAGCCACAATTTCGTTGACTTGAAGGCCATGTTTTAGAGTCCTAAAAGAACTCCTCGCACCATTCCCGCAGATTGCATAAATTTGTGGCGCATCGTCCTCGGTCAGGTTCGCGACCTTGCAGTCAACTAATGGGTTCATCGAATTGATACTCTCCACTAAACTCAGATTCTCGGCTGGTCTAGGGGAGAAGTACGCAGGCGTATACGAAGCATGCGGGTCCGTTGGGTAGTCATCGCTCGAAAATTCCAGTTCATCGTCATCATCACCAAGCTTTTCAAACTGGTAAAAATGATGGTTGCCAAATTCGCTAGCAACAAACAGGAAACCGCTTTTGAGGATACAAAGACTATTAAAGAGTTGGTTGTTAGTAACTAGAAATACCGAGCCCATAGAGAAACAGGCAGAGAAGCAGTCAACTCGCTCTAGCTCTAAGCCAGAGCAAGTTGGTCAGGGACTCAGTGATCGCAAGTACTAACCTTGTTGAAACCGGTACCGTATCAAAATACTTAATTTTTAGCCTCCTTACTTCTCCAGTTGCCTTGCCATTTTCGTCCTCGGCCATTTCGATGTTGACTTTGAATAGATCGCCATCCTCTGTTTGCAGTAAGAAAAAGAAAGCACCAACGTTGCCCTTGAGCTTGTGCATGACGCCGGAAACTATTGTGCGCTTGCGTTGAGGATCTTCGGTTGCCCCCCTCCTTCTCGGGATCGGGACACGGAAAGCGTCCTGATTAGAGTGGCGATATGTGATACTCTCCTCGCCGCAAACCAGCACACCACTGGGGCCATCGTTGCCACCGGGCACCTGGAAAAGTATCGATGCTGTTGGATCAACTGGTTCATGCCATCTCCTCACAACGTGATTTAAGCCGAGATCAAGTTCATAATACACAAGTTGTGTTTCCACTTCTTGTAAGGCTTGACCAGATGGGTCCTGGTCAGCTTCGGATGTATCTACTTCAAGAGCGGCGAAAACAGGATTCGCATATCCCACATCCAAGGCAGTCAAAGCAAGAACTATAGTGCCCGGTTTGTGAGCCTCCAGTGGCGAAGAGATGGTGAGCTCTGCTTGTGCATTGCGATTCAAGACGTAAACCAGCTTAGTCTTTTCCACGGCCGCGATTAAGCACGCTCGTCCCTTAGGGTCACAGGCAAGATATTGACCGGGAATGACTCGACGAACGCCCGATTTTCCAAAGGTCTCCAGTTTCTGCTGCTTGAACCGGTTTTGTTGCGGGATATATTCGACAATGGCAATGCGGCCGGAATCCGTGGCCAATATGATGTAGTCTGTCACATACCATGTTAGCCTTACGTGCAATCTCGAGCCCAGGCGGCGCGGGGACCCGCACCATGTCTCAAGATCCTGCCGACGGAGGTTCTAAAAACGCAGCTTCGAATCATTATGTGCAGCTTGAGTGGAGGGCAATGATTAGGAGCGCACCTTTGTTGCTTCCCGCGAGGCGAAAAGTCGCGATCGATCTGATGATGCCGAAGACCTCGTGCGACAAGATAGTAGTCACCTTGCCCTGCGATGGATCCGGTCGCATCAGAGTGAGGCGGGAGCCAGAGGCCGCGACGACCTGTTGCTCTCTTGTGCCAGAAAACTGGCCAAGCAGCGCCTGGGTGATGGACGTCGACGGCTGGATCGTGAGCGAGTACAGAAACATATTCGATGTGGTAGCCATGTTTGCTGATGTTGCGCAGTAAGCCTGCGCGGCTATCCTCTATGCAGAGAGTGCCCTTGCAATGCGCCTAGTTCCGATACTGGTCGGTTGTGAAATGATTGAATCCAGTGTCGAGAAGTGGAATCGGGAGCTTATAAAATTTCGGCCATGTCACGATTGGAGGAAGCTAGCTACCTACTGGATGCTCTTCTAGCGTGCAAAGCTTAAAGCATTCAAGCCTGTCAGCCAGCCAGCCAATCATTTTTTGGCGGATTAAGTAATTTCCCTTTGGTCGCTGCTGCAGCGGCGCGTCTTGACTGCTGAGAGCTGTTCAGCACGCCCTAAGTTACCTAGACGTTGGACCCAACACTGCGTAGTTGCCCCACTTCCCACACCCCTCGGGTTGCTATATTCATGGATGCATAACTAAGTATGTACTTTGTAGAAACAGCTGCATTGAGACTTTCAACAATTAGTTTCAACGTTCAAGCTGAACTCTGTCCGTCCGCGGCTCGAGCTCAAGATGAAATCATGGTCGCGGCACGCAATGTCAAAGACTTGTCGTAGCTGTTTAAAGTCTGTACTGCCCAATTCATCGCTCTCGCCCGCAACACGATGCTTCTCACGGTTCGCATCATCGTCTTCTAGGCCGGCCTCAACCCGACTCGCCTCGCCTAGACGAGCGAAGCTTACTTCCCGAAAAGCCCCTGGCTTCTACAATGTCCGACGCTCTATATCGTTCTTCGGCCAGGAAGCCGATCCGGCTCAAACAGCCCCTAATATCCCATACCACCAGCTCCCACGCGAATTCATCGAGTTCGCCAACTCCAAACGGGTGCTCCAGCCCGATGACCTCTTTCATTCCTTCACAAACTCGCCCATCCCCGCAATCCGACGCCGCGCCGCTTTCATAAGGCAACACGCATACTGCCCTCATCCAGAACACCGCGCCACGCGACCAGCTACACAGTCAATCGGTCCCCAGTCAGCCGTTGGTTCGGGGGATGCACCCCCCGCGCACGTCGACTTCGAATGTCCCGATTGCGGGATTCCCGTATACTGCAGCGAGGAGCATTGGGCCGAAGACTATGAGGCGCACCTTGAAATCTGCGACACATTAAGACAGATAAACGAGGACGACCATGATCTCCACTCCGGGCGAATATTCCCCGAGTTCGAGTATGCCGGGCCCCAGATGATGGAGGCTATGGTGAATATGAGCAATTGGGACACATTTCTCTATACGAGGGAGTTTGAAGCTATTAATGACGATCGGAGCATGCGACAAGTCACCAGGCTCTTGACCTATCCGCTTACGATTGGCAGTTTCCTTCACGAGTTTAGTCCGTACAACATCAGGCAGGGCGGCCGACTGACGCCAGAAGGGCTCAAGAGTCTTAGCGCTCTACGTTACACATTGCACCCTCCCATGAACGGCGCCGGAGATACGGTTCGGGGTCTGCGGCTAGAAGCACCGCTGGTTCGCATATTCATCCTAGGGGCTCGCGCCGAGTCTTCACTCCCAAGGAATGCCTGGGTACAACTCTCGCACCTCTTTCCCCTGGCCAAATTCCATCTGATTTTCATTGGTCCGGAGAGCATGATGAATCGTGATGACGAATTCCCTTTGCCGCCCCGGACCGCCAGCAATCCGTTCGGTGCTATAGTTGAAGATCGCGTGTGGAAAGATCTGAAGATCAGCACGATCGTGGACTATTATCACACACTTCATAAGACAGGCCATTTTCAGCCGTATGATCCATATTTCGATTGTTTCGTCATGTTCCACCCAGGCCTCGGGCACCCAGCTAGCTCTCATGAATGGGCAGAGACTATCCCACTTCTCCTCGAGACAAAAGCTCCGATCTTGGTAACGGGTTACACGCAGCATGATATGGACAGAGACGTTGAATGGGTCAAGAAGACGTGCAAGGGCGAGTTTGACATACTCATGGAACCAGGTGAAAATATCTTTCGAAGCCTTCGATGGGATCTCAATGACCTTGACCCACAAGACATAACTTGCGGAAATTGGGGGTCTTGGGCTTTCCGAGGCAAACGGTTTGTGTTTTCATGCTACCCCAGATTGTGTGTGACAAGTGCTAATTCACGACCATAGGTACGAGGCCATTCGCAAAGACGAATAAGGAACGGGAGGCAGAGCCCGTAAATACCCTCCCCCGACCAGGCCATGCCATTCCTCTCCCGACTCCTGTGCAATATCAGTCATATCCATCCTTGAAGAATGTGACATTAACTTTGTACGGGTTTTGATTTATACAATGCAGCATGAAAAGATGTCAGACCTTACGCATCAAACACGGCTCCATACCTTTCAGGCGAATTGCCCATACGCCATCAGGTTATTTGGAAGTACGTAGAACGATTTGTTGCTCACAAGTCGAATCGGCTAGTAATTACAGCTTAGAAGCGCATTGATGAGCTGTATTTGGCTGTACGATCCATTCCTGCGGAGCTAGTTAAGTCGGCAGTTGCATATGGAAGCCGTCTTCATATACATAACACTAGGTCAGCCAGTCAGTCAATAGAGTCAGTCATCATGCCAACTTAGAAATCGGTATCGGAATGTTCCGTTGTGATGTCAATGCGGCGGTCCTGCCGGTGCCAGGGATTAGTAGGTGGGCAATGAAAGCCGGATACCGGCCGGAGGGGCAAGGCGTACTTTTAAGGTGGATCCTAATCTCGCTACCTACCTATACATATTCACAAGCAGACTTGCTCAGCGCCTAGTAGGTACCATCTTGGTAACGGAAAGTGCTGTGCGATCCCAGCACACATCATTGTACCTGCCTACACTCAACTTAAGGAACCCTTCCACTTCAAGAACAACATCAACAGCCAACTTCTTTACCTAGTCACCACTATCAACAACCTATGTATTTAATTCGATTCATTCTCCCTACATACCCACGAATCCGCTAGAATTTTACTGGACTATCGCTACCGCCCGGGCCGGCCATTCTAATACGTTCAACCATGGTTGCTTCGTAACCGTTACCACTTCTCCAATAAACAACGGAGGTCATGACCATAACAACCTCATCTATCCCCTCGATAGGCACAGGCGGACTTCTCCCAACTAGCGCGAGCGCGAAACCATCCGCGACGGCCACAAAGATAAGCGCCACGTCCGAAGACACCGCGACTGCCGCCGGCACACGACCATCCGCATCAACGCGCGAGTCTGCATTGGCATCCTCATCTACCCCTGCCTCGGCCTCAGCCACGGCCTCAGCCTCTACTTCTACCTCTGCCTCTATCTCTACTGCTACATCCAACTCGACCCCCCGCCGTCCCGATGGTCCCGCCTCATCTTCATCCCAAGGTGGCCGTCGTACCGGCCAGCCCGCATCCCCCGAGTTCCTATCCGACAAGGCAACTGCGGCATTGATACGTCGATGTCTCTGCGCTCGCCATCTAGCTGACAGGGACAGGGGGAGAGGCTCTCCAGCGCCCATCCAGGACCTGCTCCCCCCTCTCACGAGCCGAAACGATGTTGATCTGCAGCTCTACGCCCTTCTCTCCATCGTGCTCAGAGAGTTCGTGCAGAACTGGTACAACAAGATTACCCCGGACGAGACCTTCGTGGCCGAGGTTGTCCAAGTCATCGCCCACTGTACTCGTGCACTAGAACAGAGACTACGAAAAGTCGATCTGGAGAGCCTGCTGTTTGATGAGCTTCCAGAGCTGCTCGCTACGCACGTCCGAGGTGTGTATTCGGTGTCTCGATCGTCGTGAAATATCATGTTGTTGAGTGTCACTGCGACTAACAACGGCAAGCGTACCGAACTGCTGCGCGTCCCGGGACGAAGGCCCCTTTAAAGCCCGACGCGCACCAGATATACCACTCGCTCTGGCCTCTGCCGGCCCTGTCGCCAGTCCCACAACCTGGTGATCAGGCTAGTATACAGGCGCAGGCGGATAACGAGAGCGCATATCGCCAGCTCCTAGTTCACGGTGTGCTTGCGGTGCTGCTTCCAACCGAAGACCTTGAGAACGAGTGCTTAACGTCTCTTGTCAGCCAGATTCTTTCAGAGCTGGTTATTGGCAACTTGCTTGCCAACAAGCTCTCTGAGCCCTGGCTTGTATGGGAGCTTTTGATCATGACGACGAGACTTGTTCACAAAAGGAAAGATTCCGGGGAGGCTGGTACCCCCGCGAACGATCACACGGCGGTCCGGGATTCAAATAGCACGGACCCGTCGGCCAGTCCGAGCATGGCAGGCAAGCGATCATGGTCCCTTCAGCAGGCCTTGTGGTCTGTTGTACACTGGGTCTTCCTAGGAGCCGGTATGATACGCCTCACCATTAGTCTGGGCGCTCTTTCACTCTCGCTGCCCCCGAGGCCATCCCCAAGCGCTGTCCGCGCTGCGGAGATGACAGATCACGATACGTCACAGTTGGAATCTCAGTCTTCATCAGATGAGGTTGGTATCGATACCCACACACAGCCTGCGAGGATCCCGGTCCTTGAGTTCCATTTATGGCGATGCATAGGGGATATCCTCGAAGTAGACACGCGGATGCCCTGGCTACGAGGAACTTTCTCCATGATGCAGTGGATCGCTCTCAGGGGGCCAGGTAAAGTGGCCGCGCTGAATGGGACGCTTGACAGGTAGGCGAAACACTTTTCCTTACTTCTTTATTCGATAGGCTGTTTATCATCCCACATACGAAGTACATCCCAGATCCCAAATCGAGTCTGGGCGCTCATACAGCCCATAAACGTTGCGATTCGCGAGTGCGAGCTCCAAGCATACATCTTTCTGCCGATGCCACTCCAACGACCAGCCGGGCCAACTAAAGCACCGCTGTCCATTCGGCCTGATTATTCCTCCTGTGGTGTTCGCTCTGGCCGATACCATCTCAACATTGATTTGATTATCCAATCGCCGCGCGACTCTGGCCATCCTTCGTCCGATTGTAGTCTGATGTCCGAGTGCACAACCGGCAGCGCGGGGCTGACCTCGATCAGCTATTAGCAACCTCCATTTACGCGCCCAACCTAAAACATACAAGGATATCCCCGTTCCCTGTGGATTGGTCAGTCGGTTCAGATCGTGGTAGCGTGACGTTACAGGGTCTTCCTCTCGCTCTTTTCCCACCCCCCGAGTGGCGGTTTGGCATTCGCGCGCGTGTTTCCATGAATCTCTACTATGTACGGGATGAGACAACTGCCAGGATATAATCGTCGCGATGCGCGTTGCCCATGGGGCAAACATGCAACAAAGAACGCCAATTACAACAACTCCCGGAGCTCTGTGCCCGTGGCCACTTTACACCTACACATACCTCACCTTCCCTTGGACCGCTTACTCCTCCATTTTGATACCCACCTGGACAGAGAATGTCTCAAACTACAATCCCAGATCATATACGAGCCAAGTTACGACGGCCTAGGGTGTGACTTCCATCCACATGGGACGTTTGCGCGTTTGCGCTATGCTCATCATGAATTTCCATGCTCATTTACCAGATCAGAAGCTATCTCGTCATTCAATTGATCATGGACGGCCCTCACCGCTCCATTTCACCAATCACCATCCGCGCTACATCATGAAGCTAGAATTGTCATGCTGTTCCGCATCCCCAACGGCGGCCAATCGGCTTCACTTTGATATCTCATGACACCAGACGTTGAACAATCATACGTATTTTCTTTTATACATTCCACCACTGGACACACATAGATCCGAAGCATGGTTTCACCATCTCGTTACCCCCACGATATCTCCATGATCTTACGTTTAGGCTTCGTTTATGATACCTGACCCCAGCCCATAGTTATTCTGCTAACTCTACATAGACTAATGTCGCATTACATTCGCATTCATGTTCTGGATCCCGCCCATCTACCCCCACTTCTTCGAGCGATCCGCGCCGCATTGTTTCCTAATAATGCTCCAGGCGTATCAAGCCTGAAGCCCCCCTCATCCGGTGAGCAGTTAGCTGCCCTACGTCGCAGATGCGCTAGTGCGCTTTGGGGTCTTCTTCCGAGGGCGGTGGGCGAGCAATATTACGGCATAAATCAATGGCCCTGGTCCGGTGTGAAAGCATGCATTATTACTAACGAAGGCGTTCGCCCACGGACCGATCCGCTGAAAAGCACTCTCAGCCATCATGATACTGCCCGTCTCAGCGGTGGCGCCGATGCAGAATCCTCACACGTGCCGCTTGCTGGTGGCAAGTACCCTGTGATGCGAAACAATGCAACGTTGTCTCCACTACGCAAAAGATTCTCGCCGGGCACCGATAGACTAAGTTCAACTCGCCCGGGATATAATGAAGACGAAATGAGGACGCTTGCCGAGATTGAGACGGGGATCGTCGATATATTCTCCGATGCCTATTGTAATAAACACCTGGTATATGGCATCTTAGAGCTAGTTCTTCTTCGCCTAGTTCCCGAACTTGCCGAAAAGGGAGTCGGTGAACTTTGGGAGGAACGGCTACATTAGTAATTACCTTAATTCTGCTTCATAGTTTGATACCCAGTCTTGTTGACAAGCTTGCTGTTACGATGGTAGTGATGAATCTTCCCCTATCAACATTCCTAAAGTGCTGTATTAAGTTTCCTGGAAATGCATATAATCACTTTTTGAGTTCACATAAAATATAATGTTGAAGGGGTAAGCTAAGTGCAACCCCGGTAATTCGAACGCATTCGGGAGTTAAAAATCACGAGTGAATGGCGCCTATTGCGTATTGCTGACTAGATGTAGTTGTCTCCGGGACTGCTAGCTTTGGCCCTGCCAACAAAGACCGACTCAGTTTGAGGAGAGTGAGAGAGTGATGTAGAGTAAAAAAGCCCCCAGAATCTTCCACGAACTCCCGGACGCTGGGAGCTCCCCTTTGTGCTTAGATTGCGTTGCGAGGCGGGAAATAAGGAGGAAAAGGAAAGTGAACCACGAGCTATGCGTGTTTGTGTGTATATATACGTGTGCAACCGATTTCCCTTGCCTGATGAAAGTTGAAGATGGTAGTTAGAGATAGATGGACATTTGCCTTCCCGTTCACCCCCATTCCCATGCCCGCCGCACCCCCCCACCGTGGCAAAATAACGCAGTTAGGAAACAGAAATGGATATAAAGAAAGCCAGATAGTTTCTTCGTGTGCTTCTCGGTGATGTCGTTCCCCCCTTCCCCTTTCAACTCCCTTTCCCCTCTCCTCCTCTTCCAAATACTTCTTCGTTCCGCTCGTTCAATACCTGTTCACTTCGCTCGTTGTTTTGCGTCTCTGAGAGCCTGCTAGGCATGTGTGGTTGGTAGTAAAATTGATGGGATTGGTATATGCGGAGCTTTTTTTCTGGGTAGTTTCTTGGATTTTTTTCTTGTTGTGGTTTGCGTGAGCAATTAATTCTTTTTTCCCGTTTCTTTAAAGGCCGATTGCTCGAAGACGTGTTCTTCCTGGTTGGCTTTCGTGAGAAAGCTAGGTACATATATAGATGGATAGATCACTGGTGTGGTCGTCCACTGGACATGGGACTTGCATCGTTTGGATCTGTCGTTCGCGGTTTCTGTGGATAATATTGCAGGCGTCGTGAGACTGTTCGGTGATGTATGTATGTGTGTATGTATATAACATTTGTTCCGCTCGCGAAGTATGCGCCGGTGGAGGATTAGAACACAATTAGTTCAGAGTTGTCGTGAGACAATTGTCTATATTGGTGTGGTCTGTAACAGGGCCTAGAATCAATGTCTGTGGATTGTAGGTCAAACAATAGTTGTAGAGCAAGAGCTCGGGGGTGTCGGGTGTGTGGTCAAAAGTTGATCCTGATCTCCCGTGGGAAGTGTAATTCAAATGCTTAGTCGTGCTGATGTCCGCCAAAGCGAATTACTGAACAACCAGGAATTAGCAAAAAAGGGTAATAATTACCCACTCTTTATGCTGCTTCGTGTTTTACCAATGGTGACATAGTATTGGCCATCTCGGCATCACCTTCAGGTATTCTGGAAAGAACTCCAAGCCCCTGGGTAGCAGAATTAGCCTTAGGGCCACCAACGCCCAACTTCTCGCCCAGGCGCAGGAGCGCAAAATACTCGTTAGCCTCGTACCAGCCTTGGTGCTGCATAAAGCTCAGCAGAGTATCGGCTGCACGTCTGGCATCTTCTTGAGTTGGCGATGTCGGCGTGGAGCTGACAGTCAGCGACACGGTTCCCGAATTGCTAGATCTACCAGCTAAGCTGCTGCTGCTGCTGGTGTGGTGGAGGGTTCGTGGCGAAATCGCGGAGTCTATAACGAAAGCAGGAGTCGGAATCTCGTGCACAGGCGATTCTATGGCGGACGATGGCCCCGTACCAGAAGTACCGAACTTTGGCGTGAGTGGTTCGGTAGTTCGCGCCGGGTTGATATATTCCAGGGGCGGGATACTCGGCACCGTTTGACTTCGTGGCCGGTGGAAACTGCCGCTACCAGATGCTACGTCGCCAAACATGCCGGTATTTGGATCGGGAGAGAACGTGAACTGTGACGTTGAGGCCGGGCTGAATGCACTCCCCGAGAAAGTTGAGCTCGGTGGATCAGTTATGGCACTGTTAAGGGACGTTGTGCTCTGAGAATTCGGATGCTTGTACCCGCTGCTCGCGAATGTCACATTAAATCCTGGAGGATGTTCTTTTCCTTCGACTTTGCCGCTCGTTGCCGACGATACCAAGGGTGACTCCTGAGGCGCTGGAGAAGCGGGCGAGATCCCGCTTGGAGTCTGTGAAGCAGAGACTGTTGGTGACTCGGTGTCTAGTCTGTCCAGTCTGTCTAGACGCGTACTATCAGGGATGGCCGTCTCGGAGGCTCTGCGAATCAGCCTGCCTGGGCCCATTCCATGCTTCTGTTTGAATTTCTCGATCCAGGAAGTCGTAATCGTTTTCAACGGGATATCCGAACCAGTGCAGAATACCTTTGCTTTCTCTTCCATCTCATAGTCGTTGACTGGAATACCCTTTTTTTGCTGACCCCTTACCCAGTTCGCGAGGGCTCGTTCTATATCCGGGGACGATTTGCCCTTATTCTTTTTTACGGGTGAAGCACTACGATCCTCCTGATTTAAGTACTGGTCTTTTCTGCGCAAAACCTTTGACACAGTGCTATCATTATCGTTAATACAATCGCTTATTGCGGTAGTGCGACTGTTCTCACCTTCGCTCTACACCGAACCTAAGTCCGATGTCATGTTGCTTTACGCCGGGGTTTTCGTCAGCAAACTTGCACATTTCGCGCCGATCCTGGTCGGTCAACGTCCTTCGTGGCTGCGACGTGTTAATCGTTGGAAGTTTCGGCTGCTGTCTTGCGGGAGCTGAGACATTTGGTATCGGTACAGGCGATTGATAACTCTGAGAGGGATTTGTCTGAAGGCTGGGCCATGGGACTTGTCCCGGAGATGGCATTAACGGTGGAGGGGGAGGCGGGATCTGGTTCGAGTAGTTGTTTGGTTGTATATTCTGGTTGAACGGTGATGGTGCTAGGTGTCCTCCTAGTGATTCCGATGGCATTCCATGTGTTATGTGCTGCATGCTGTAGTATTCCTCCTGATAGCTCGCTATTGGCATATGGTTATAGGAGTGGATGTTGACCCAAGGACTGTGCGAGTATGAAGCATCATGGACAAGCTGATCATCCTGATCAGCGCTAGTAGAAGCGATGATATTGTTATGCATGATGTATGCGAGCAATCCGATGTTCTAACAAAGACTGCCGACGTGTAGATTGATAATCAGTACGGCGACAATATCCAATATTTGTGATCGCTGTGGTGTAGGTAGTCTAGCGCTTTGCTCAGCAGAGACATGTAAGAGCGGCAGACCGCGTGCCGGCAAGGAAAGAAAGTTACCGGTGGGCGTATCGCAGAGTGAGTTTTACAAGCGGGAGACAATGTACATACTCAACAGAGCAATTGGCTTTCGATTGTGTGTAAGGACTGTGGTGTATCAAGGGATTCATGTGCATCTAAACGCCGCAGCGACGATGACAGCTAGTTGCTGGGAGAGAGATCTCTCCCCGGATAGTGAACGGAAAGAAGCGGAAGACAGGAGTCAGTAGGCAAAGACCGTCGTCTTGCGTACACCAGGCACGGGAGGAGGCGGCCGAGTCCTAGAACCACCAGCCAACAAACACTCAGGTCTAGCTTCTTGGTCTGAACGACCCTCGAACTTTTCACACCTTAGTTTAAGGAACGAATATTTAGTTGAGACAATATCTTCGCCAGGTTTCCTTCCGGGACTTTGCGCCGGTATATGAACGAACGGGAATAGTAGCTCTTCCGCTGATACTCGATATCGGATTGGATCGATAGTAAGTCGTGTAACAGGTGAAGAGGCATAGGGAAAGCTGATTTAACCAACTCCTAGCACAAATCCGACCCAAGTGTCGTCGATATGAGAGGCGATTCCCAATGGAATTATTCGCAGTCAAACCGTCGACATATGACCGTCCAGAAGCATAGCGAAGAGTGATGGCAGACCTATACATGGGCTACATATGTATGTATGTATGCAGCAACAAGGATGTGTGGGTGGGAGAGCTTGCGTGCCGAGTACGGGGCTCTTCGAATCTCCAGGGGGGGTGCGTGGTCTTAGCTCTCGAGGGATAAAAACATGCGGTATGACAGGCTCGTCAGACCAGGGGTGGTTCTTTAGGGAACATGCCTAGGTTAATAGTGTAGGTAAGTAGGCAGTCCAAAACGCTGAACGAGGTCTCTTCGTTGGTTCGGTGTGTGGAGGATACCAATCCACAATGTTACCGTAGATTTTGCTCTTGCTACCCAGTCTATCCATTGTGTATCGAGAAACACCCAGATGGTGGAGTAACGTATTGAAAGTATTCGCATGTTCTGCCCACAGTTACCTATAGACAGGGTTAATTCAGCCAGTTGATTATAGTCTATCTACGGAGTACACTACTGCGAGAAATGGGAGATCAGAAGCTCCGGTTTTCCCCAGGAGCGATCAAAAATTGCAAAAAGTACGAAAAGCATGTCTGAGTCTAAAGACAGGCCTAGCTGTACATCGCATACCGAACAGAACTTCGAGGAGATAAACCCAACAATGACTATCCCAACTAGGCAACAAGCATGGGAGCGACGTGGTACCTATTCATAGCGAGAAATTGTCAAGGCTGATCTCTCGAGGCTGTCTGTGCATTTGTTGTGCACCTGACTAGTCGTTGCCAAGGAACTTTCGCGAGTGAGCGTGCTTCGTAGCGTGGTGTATTACACTGGAATAAGACGAAGGATCAAAGAAGCTAGTGCATATCTGTAAGCCCTTCCCGATCTGGTGATCACAATGCTCTTCAGAGCTGAGCCTATCTACACTAAAGGCGGACACTGTTCACTCCCGCGCTCGAAGGTGGACTTGAGAGCAGCAGTGTTACGGTGTACCTACCGAAGGAAAAGCAATTGGCGAATACTGGACGAACAGATGGGACGAACCGGTAGCGGTGTAAACTCTGACGATGCAGATACGACAACAGCCCTAATCAACCAGGCGCAATTACCTCTTCAAGTTTGGAGGAACTCCACCAGGAGCCGTGGAGAAACGTATCTTCCTGGTTCAGAACTGGAGTTTCTTTCAGCTCGTTACTACACCACCGACTTACACTATGACTTACACTATGCGTACAGAGTGCGACTCCGGACGTTACCGCATTATATCGTCGAGAGCACCCCGGAAAGCAGCGGTATGGAGTAATAGAAGGCATCGCAGATGTCCGAGTCTGCCCGGACGAGAGTGAGACATGGAAGAGTTCTTCAGCAGCGCCTTCGCACTCGTGAACGCTCATGTGATGAAGTCAGCGGCCTCTCTGTTATCATAGGCCAGACTAGCATCTTCGAATGAGGACGCTGGATGAGGTATTTGGTGAGGGTCGCAAAAGCTCGGCTTCCCTTTTCGTGCCACTCCCCAAATGCTCATCCACGGCTGACTAGCATGGGGGGCGGACAGGGGTATCACACCATGATCCACCCTCATGTATACTACACTATGTGGACAGCGGCCCGGATGGTCTCTCATCCTCTCATAGGGCCAACTGGGATCGTTCCCTGCCACCGATACCACGGTAATAAGCGACGCTGCGCTTTTATTCGGTGCAAACCAACGCCTACAGTGTATCGAGTTCTGTATCGAGTTCTCAGTAATTGTACCTAGAAGAACAGAGAGCCCCTCATCTTCCACCTACTTGGGAATACTTGTACTCCATCATCAACGCAAGCGATGACAAGCCTCGCACCACGTTGCTCAGAAAGGTACCATAACCACCTGTTCATGGCATTCCATGATTGCCTTTGGACAAGGTGGTACAGGGATAACGCCACAAACTGCCACCGTAACAAGCCCAACTGCAGTGGAAGATGAATGAGGGGTGAGAGAGGTGGGGAAGCATTTTCTGTATGTAGTAGGATACAGTACTTCGACTTCGTAGGTAATTAGGTGGTGTAAGTGTAAGTCGTGCTCAGCAAGCCATATCCACCTTCAACGACCCTCCCCGGCTTCTAATTATCCCTAGGTACCACAATGGCCATTATCTCCGTCCGTAAGACGACGTCGACACCTCAAAATTGAGATGAGCAGCTTTCCGGGGGTCTAGCTCGCCGAGGCGATTGCCCGCACAGCAGACAAGCAGGGGTAATAGTGTAGCGTGTCAAGCCGAGTCTCTCAAAAGTATCCCGGGGCTTTCCCTTCCATCCACGACTCCGCTTTTAAGAGTGGTTGAGAGCCTCTCAATATACGGCAAGCCTCAAAAAGAAAATAGAAGTGGGAACTACCATGCGGCAATGATGGCGATCCAACATTATGCCAGCCGGGGTGAAGCCTTAAGATTACCGCAGTAGACGCCTCGCGCCAGATTGAGACAAATTGACATTGGAGACTGCGCTCGAATTACTCAGTACGGCAGTGCGCTCGCTGTATGCGTACAGGACTATGTAGGTACGGTACGCCATTCCACTCTGTACGCATACGCATACGCATACGCATACACTACCGTCGATACCAAGCGGAAATCCTATAATACTGCTAAGACAAGTATGCGATAGGTTACCTGTACACTACCGAAAACAGACGCAAACCGCTATCTAGGTTGTCGAAGCACTGAAAAACGCCAGGGATCTAGGTCTTCACCATATCGTCTCATATCTTATATAGGCATAGGCCGGTGTATGTGGCACGAGACATGATGGAGATAAACAAGACGGTCAAGCCCAAACCAAACATGGGGTGCATTATAATACCTTTTCGCTTTTCTCCGCGGCTGGCGACCACTAGATAGGATGGATGCTAGGTGGACTGACTACCCGAATCTGGATAAAGAATGTGACAGTACAGGGACGGGCCTCGCGCATTACTTCCACTTCACTCGCCGAACAGCGCGCGACAGCCGAGTAGCTGTTGGTTTTATTCATCGCAAACACAGTGGCTGCCAGGAACAAGTCTGCTCGACTTTTATATTTATAGTTCTTATCGGCGTACACTAACATTGTTTGGCACTTCTCGTGCGCTCCAGCAATTAAATATTTTCTACACTATCAGAGTCGGACGCGAAAGTCCCAAAGACAACAACGCCAACGCCGACATCGACATTGACAATGAGAGAGCGATTGGGCAGAAACAGTCAGGAGGTCCAAGCGAGCCAAACCAATTCCGTGCTCCGGGCTATCTTCCAGTTGGTCAGCTTGTCTTTGATCCTTGGCTATGTGAGTGCCTAATAACTCACAAGGAATCGTGAAAGCAATGCGAGCTCGAGCCTGATCGAGTTTAGCGTTTGATTATGCCGTCCGTATATATGGATGGTGGAGTGTCGGTAGGTACATTGAGACAATGAATAATATTCTGCTGCATGCTACAATATGCAGCTTGTTTGGAAACATGCGAGAATCAATATGTGTGTTACGCAACGCAAGGCGGCTGCGCAGGAAGCCGATCTGCAAGTGTTCACTTCCCAGTTCCAGCCAAATGTCGGCAACTCTTCCCTGAATAGTATACCCCTTCCTGTTGTGAGGCTGCTCTGTACGCGGTCGCAGAATGCCCGCGACTGCGACCCCGGACCATAAGCAACCCCCTCCCGCCGTGTTGCGGAGAAATATCAGCACACACAGAGTTGCAAGAGGGCCTGTGTTCTGTGGTCAAAACCCTCGACGTAACGTCATGCCTGAGCAAACCAGGGTTTGTTAATAATGCGTCATAATAAGAAGCCTTGGCTACCACGGTGCTCCCCTTGCCTAGCCTAGGGCAACCCCTGACTATATTCAGGGCCTATAGAGCGAGTTGGGGCTCGAACCAAACCGGAGTCCCGTCTAGACTTATGTTATGCCTACACTTACAGCATACCGTACTCGAAGGCCGAAGGGTCGAGAAGCCGAGGAGTCGACGAGTTGAGTTGCATCCCGTCAAAGCGGATCCCCCTCGCATTATTCATCTCCCATGTTGCCCTTGCCCAGGTCGCAGAGGGCAATGGCGCTGAAGAGGCAATGGAGGACCGATTCGGAAGACGTCTCGAGGTGGAACCAGCGCGGCATTTCATCTGTGGAGAAGTGTAGATTTGAGCTCGGTGATAGTTCCCCAGGTTCACAGCTCACCAGATTGCGGATGCTTCTTTCGTAACACCGGCACTGTACGGAGCACACTTACACTACTCGAGATGCTAGCCTATAACGCGTAATATCGTACATCTCACCGTGGCAAGTATATTGGTAGATAGACTCTTGATTGGAATGTTGCAGCTTCGTATTTCACCTATTGCCAAAGTCACGCTATTGAGACATAAGTCAGAAAGCTACGCTACCTACTGAAATTGCACAACCAGCTTCTCCTTTCAGCGATATTCTCGTTCTAGCTTAGTCGCCGACTAGCCGAGCAGTAGACAAACATGACGCGACAAATCATTTTACTGTACATCAGGTAGTCGAGACTACCGAGATCGTTGAGCCAAGAATTATCAGCCGTTGGATAGGATTGAAGGATGTCTCCACGATTCTATCCTGGGTAGGATACCTAGCAGAATATGGGTGGACATGGCCGGCGGCTACAGCAGCGCTGTGAAAGGCTGGAGCTGGGGACCAGCTACCCCCCCTCGGCCTTTTGTCTTTTGTTGGAGGGACAATCTCGAAGTTGACTGGCCTAGATTACCTGAGTGGTCGTCGAAATGCTCCGATCGTTTACGTGCAACGATAGGAATAAGCCAAGCCCCACGACCGGCAATATTCATGTCTCACTCCCCTCTCTGCAGAGTTTAGTTCACGCAGTTCCCCCTCTCTCCACGTATGTACGCATATACCAGGTTACTTCGTAAAGTGTACATATGTACATGAGCACTAGCACCGCTGTGGTGTCAATGCCAGCATGGTGTTGTGGAGCGTGTCTCGACGGCTCCCATACAGCAGACTAAAGTTGGTCCTGCATCCCACACGCTTCGTCGGGAGAGGCGGCCGCAGAAGACGTGGCCCGGTTGCTGCAGGTCCTCGTCTGGGTTCACTGATCATTTCATCATTGTGAGATGCGGCTTATTGCCATGGCTCATGGGGGGGGGGGGGGGGGTGTGGGAGTGCACCAAACAACCCCATGTTTAAATAGGGTTCCCCGGAAAAATGTTTAGAGCGTTATTTAATAAGCTCAAGCTTTAAAAAATAAGAACAGCCG